>JABUQX010008156.1:0-7500 GCA_015478945.1 Trachelipus rathkii
GAATTTCTTAGGCAATACCTTCAACAAGTATTTAGTGAGCGTCTTTCAGTGGTGCAGATTTTATTAACGACGAAAAGATAAGCAACTCTCCCTGAAAGGGCTTCAGAAGCTTTTGTTTTTTGAACCATAATTTGAGAATTATTAATTTTCAAGCATTAATATATACCTTTTTCAAATTGGGGGGCTGGGAAGAGGTTCGTGGGGTGGAAAAGAGTTTAACACAGGTCTATATATATATATATATATATATTATATATATTATATAATTATATATATATATATATATATTATTATTTATATCTATATAATTATATATATATATTATTATATATATAATATATATATATATAATATATCATATATATATAACTGAAGATTCGTCGACCAAAAATATTTTTAATCTTTTTAAACGATATTCGATATTCTGTATCGATCGTACCTATTTGAAATACCCAAACACCTACACAGATAAATGGCAGACATCTTGGTTACAGTAATGTTTTGAAAGGGATAGAGGTAGGAAGTGCTACTGGAATGAATTTAAAATATAAATATTTAGTAAATATTTGAAATTTAAAAATAATAACCAGTGTATGCTTTTCCGAACATTATCAATGAATTTTTGAACAAATTTAAGGTAAATTGGATTTATCAAATTTTTTAGATTTACAGGTAAAAACTGTCAGTTATGATTTAACTTTAAATATGGATTTATACGATTTCTTTGATTTTTGTTATTATCTATCTCCTTTAAATATTTTAAAATAATTTTTAAAAAATCACATTTGTTAAATATTTTTTTAAAATTGAATATCTCGAAAAGTACGACACTACAGAAACCAATTACATATTTTGAATCAGCGTATAAAGCTTATTACAAAAAAAAAAGCGAAAGAACCCCTGCGACACCCAAATACCAAAGAGCGGGTGTTCCGGAGACCCTCCCCGGAGGGGGGGAAATAGTCCTACCCTTTCGTTCCCCGGAAGCCGAGAGACCCGACTCCTCCATCTTTGGAGTTTACCCTTGGGTATTCCTTTAGTATGAAAAAACATCCAAAAAATAAAAACATTTTATAATAAATTTACTTGCTTTTAAAGTTACTTAAAATATTTCGAACTTTGAATCATGTCCGTTATTTTTTTAATTCATTGTTAGTATCATATACTAGCAATATAAAAAAAATAAAAATTAAAACTGACGGAGTCGTAAAACTGAAAAGGTCCTATATATTTTTAAATCATAAAGACATAAAGACATAAAGAATATAGAGAAGAAAAAGCCACATGGGCCGTATCGAGACTGTCCAGCCACCACACCCAAACTCTCATGCAACTCACAAAGCAACCCTAGGGCTGTCAATGTTGGTTGTCACTACAAAATCCACCAATTTGGCTAGATCAAAACTAATGATATATAAATATGCTACCCAAACCATCCACATGCATTATCCTCTAACTCGTTTAATGCATCTAACTATAACTTATATCATAATTAAAAACCCGCCATTTGGCTTCGTCAATATATTATATGATCCCAACCCATCCATAAACGAATCTAACCCTTTCTTAAATGTTGCAATCGAGTCACACTCAACAACCTCCTCTGGCAAACTATTCCAAAATTTAACAACCTATTACTGAATGCATGCTTTCTTATATCAAGATGGGCATGCTTTCTTCTTTATGTTCTATTATCCCTGGTCACCTGTCATGGTTCTACTATCGAAAATTTATTAATCTCTGTATTATCAATAATGTAAATATTTTGTAGACTTGTATCATGTCCCTCTGAGAAATCGCCTTCTCAGAAAACATTCCTACTCCTCAGCCTCTCCTCATAGCTCTTCCTCAAACCAGAAACATCCTTGTTCTCTACGTCTGCATTCTCTCTAGCATATTAAGTCTTTCTTTAAATAAGGGGCCCAAACTTGTGCACAATACTCTATTACTGCCTAACATAGCTATTATACAGTTTACTTATTACTTCCTTGCTCTTGTAAACAACATTGCGATTATTTAAGCCCAGCTATTAGCTTTATTTCTAGCTTCCAAACCCTTGTTAGCTACTTTCAAATTACTGCTTATAATCACACCTAAATCTTTTTTCTTGGTCCACAGATCAAGCAATCCCCATTCATATAGTAGTTAAATACTTTTATTTGAGTAACCTATGTGAAGAACCTTACCTTTTTCTATTAAAATTCATTTGCCACTTATCTGCCCACTCCAGAAGTCTATCTAGATCACTTTGAATGAATCTTTATGCATCCTTCACAATTCCTAACGAGGTGGCCACTTTAGTATCATGTGCAAACTGAAACCTTGCATTTAGTCCCTGGTCTAAATCATTTATATAATAGTGAGGAACAATAGTGGCCCAGCCTGAACCCTGTGGGACACACTCTTCATATTTCCCATGATGATTTATTCACATTTAGTTGTACACACTGTTTTTCTATTTCGCACGCACTTTTAATCCAACATGTACCACTCCACCTATATCGCACATGCAATAACTTTCATCAGCCTTTATGTGGGGAATTCTTATCAAAAGCTTTACTAAAGTCTAAATTATACAATATCAACTGGATCTCCTCGGTCAATGAGTCAGTAATGTATTCCATAAAATCTTAAAAGGTTTGTCTGACGACCTACCCTTTCTGAAACGTCTGGGAGTCGTACAATACTTGTTTATCTTCTAATATTTCTCTATATGACCTTTTCATAACTTTTCCAAACCTTTACCACCAAAGATGTTAAGCTAACTGGCCTCATGCCAAAGGCCTCTCTTACTATTTTCTTAAATATGGCAACAACATATGCTGTTTTCCAGGTCTCTGGTACCTCACCAAATGTATAGATCGCTTAAAAATCAAAATACAGTGCTTTGCAATGCTGATACTACGCCCTTTCAGAATTCTACCATATATCCCATAAGGCCCTGCAGCTTTACGGGATCAATATGATCTAATAACGTTTAATATCTTTTACGTCAATTCAAATTCTGTAAAGTCTATTTGTTATGCATACAAGAACTATTAGTCTCAAACTATTATCTAATCTTTCCTCAGTAAACATGTAAACAAAATGCATTGAAAATGTTGACCAACTCTTATCTGAACTCACTAAATTTTCATCATTTTAATTGGACAATTGTCCTATCTTACTTTTTAATTTATAAAAGCTCAAAAACTCTTCGGGTTCTTATTACTATTCCTTGCTAAATTAATTTCCTTTCCTCCTCCTGCCCTTCTCTCTTTGCCCTTCCTTATTACTGGTTAAGTTGTTTCTATTTTTCCTATAATTTTCTAAATCATTCTTCCTATTACTAACCTTGAATATTTTAAAACATCTACGCTTTCATTAATTTTCTCTCTTATCTCTCTATTCCACAAACAGGTTTTCTCTCACCCTAATGGGTTTATCTTTAACACATACTGACTGAATATTATTAAATTTGCTTAAAATGTTACACATGATTAAAAAGTTTTGGGTCTTAAAACTCTTATCCAGTCAAGTATACTAAGATGTCTCTAATTTGGTAACAAATCACCTTTCGGAAACTAAGATCCTTCCTTATTAACTTGCATTTGGGCCCAGATATCACTTCATATAAATCTATTATATTTATGGTCACTCAGTCTAAATTCTCCTCAACTTCTAACCTCACCACACTTTCATCGTTAGTTAATACTAAGCTAATTGTGCATCGTGTCTTGTGGGTTTCATGGACGCATCTGGCACAAAAGTTTCTAGTATACAATTTATAAATACTGGACTACTATGGTCCGTATTAGACAATGGAATCCATTTAATGCAGGAAAATTAAAATATCCCTTGACTATACCGTTTTTCTTTACTGTGCATTGCTGTCTCATTTCTTTACAATTCTGGTCCTAATTCTTGACTCTGCCAGGGTCTATAAAATGCCTATTCTATATGATTTATTAACATAGGATATATACCCATACCGATTCAATATCATGATTAGTTTTAAAGTCAGTCATTAATAAAGATGAATATTGCTTTTTAATATAAAGCGCCACACCCCACCCCCTTTTTTCCTCTACGCTGGTATACATATAAAGTGAATATCCGTTATTTCATATTCCTGAACGGAGTCTCATATTAATTCTTCATTAACATCCTCAGTTAGCAGAATAATGGTCAAGATTCTCATTTTGGTATACTAATCAGCTTCTTTTTTTTTCTAAGGCTATGAGCATTTGTGTAAAGCATTTTATTATTGAATGCTTGTTATTGTTTATTGCTATCATCCTTATTTGAGCCTGTAGCACTAGTTTTATTTATATCACTATTACCGTTACATTGCTATTATTTGTATTCAGATTTAGCCCATCACCCAACTTTATCTATTTTTTGCAAAACAAGTCTCCAAACTGGTACTGAAAAGCCCAACACCTTTACGACTCAAGTGAACTCCATCTGCTGTAAAAAGATCTTTATCCAGAAATTCTCTCCACAAATCAAAAACCCTAATATTTGCTGAAATACATAATTCTAATCCTTTCATTTAAACTTAAAGCCCTGCATCCCCATTCCTGACCTGCACCTAACCTAGGTAAAATCCCAGAAATCAGGCACCTTTTTCCACTAGCTATAATCTGCTATTAACTCTTCTGACCTTCCATGTCCTATATCATTTGTACCACATGCACAATCACATCTGAATCAACATTTGTAGAATCAAACTCTCTATCTATCCTATCTACGATATCACTCACTCTGGCACCTGGATATACACACCCCATCGTTTCTTTTTATTCTTAGTTTGAAAAGTCTATTAGGTTGGTGATCATAGAGTCTCGAATTAGCAATTTTTCAGCTTCCTTAGAAAACTCACATTCACCAATTGGACCTCTGATCCCTCCCATCTGAAGACAGATCGAACCTGTTAGCTGCAGGTTCAAGCTGACTGACTTCGAGATCCTCATCTTTTAAATTATTATTTCTAGTTTCTACAACTCTATATTCATTTGCAGACCCTATTATCGACTACTTTATCCTTTTCCCTCTCAACTTCCTAAGTGAATCACTATTCCTGTCTACCCCTATATCCCGCTCCTCCTCGCCTCGACATCCCTAACTTTTTTCCTAACACTTCCTCCTTTCTCATCAAAATACTTCTTCTTTCAATCAATTCACATTTTCACTCAGTCTTGCAATCTCCTTTCTTAACAACACATTCTCTGCATTCATAATCAAAGCCAGGGCATGCTATTACAATTCCCTTCTTACAGTCCACAGAGTATCAACAGAGATTACATTACTTTAATTATTCTTAGGCTTACTACCTGTACCTATTATTTTACAAACTACATACGATATATCATAAAGCCTAAAAAGAAATAAACTACTCTTAAAATAGGTTACAAATTTAAATCAGCCTAAATTTAGTTAGCCTAGCCAGGGATTTTCAAAACAAGTTTGTATATAGATAGCCTAGGCCCTAGCCTAAGCTATCAAAAAATTATAAAGTTAGGCCTAATCTTACGGCTATGGCAAACTTAATTAAATTGAAATTACACCAGATTAATATAACAATTGTTAAGACGTCAGTTAAATAGAGAAAAACTATTTAATAATTCAAATAAACCTGCAAACACAGTAGGCTATACAGGAAATCTCTTAACTACTCTAGCTAGGTTACCTATCAGACCACTAAACGAGTCCAATACTCACTAAATAAATTATTAACAGAAATATATCCAATAATAGTACACAATTTCTAAAATCACAGTTAATAGCAACACTAATTTGTTACTAATTCACTTCAATTACACAATTATACGTAGTAAAATCGGGAGCAAAAAATAAAACCTTTTCACTCAATGGCCACTAAATACCAGATTTCCGATTTTTTTTTTTTATTTTTTAAAGCAGTTTACCATTATAATTGATTGTTTAGGATATATACTAGAAATATTATTAAAAGAAAAAAAAAAAAATTCAGAACTGACGGTTCTAAAACAGATAAGGTCATCTGTATATTAGGTAATATATTATATAATATATATATTAATATAATATATATATTATATAATATATATTATATATATATAATATATTAATATTAATATATTATATCGAATATCAAAGGTCAGACAAAGGTTCAGTTTTACTTATATATAATATAATATAATATATATAGTATATATATATTATTATCATATATATATATATGATATATATATATATATATATTATATATATAGATCTAGATATATATATAATAATACTTGAAATTATTTCTCATTAGAATGATTTTTTTTATTTAAATTGTTTTCTGTGTTGAATTCAGCGATTAAACTTTAAAATATTTCACAGTTATAATTTTTCTTTGTTTTTTGAATAATAGGTAATATTATTATACTATTTGTTTATTAAATATTTTCTTATAAAATTTATTATTTTGTATAATATTAAAACATATATTATATAAAAAAATAATATAATTTTAATACTATAATTCAATAAAATATCGCCAATTGCTTTGGGCACGGATTAGTGTTATTTTAATGTTAAAAGTTATTTAATAGCGGCTATTCTTCTCTTTTCGTTCAATTTGCATAATGCTTTATATTTCAGGTTTTACTATTTCTTTCCTAGAAAAACTAAGAAAATATTTATCGTAAATGTGAAATTTGCAAAATTAGATCGTTCTATAATGTCAACTCGTGCTGAGCATGAGTAGCATGAGTGAAGGAGTCACCTCTGATATACTAGTATATATATATATATATATATTATATATATATATATTATATATATTATATATATATAAGTATATATATATATATATATTATATATATATATATATTATATATATATTCTATCATTTGTTCATCTCATCTACCCAGCACCTTGGGTTCTTTGCCTTGGTGCTCTTGCATTGATAAGAACATTTTTAATTATTTCTTAGTCATTTGTTATGTTAGCTATGTGACAAGCTATTTCCATTTTTATTTTTTTAACTGCCATATGATGTTATTTGATCTCTATCATTTCTCTAATATAGTTCTTACTTCTATCCTGCAGATATTTCCAGCATTATTTCTCTAAGTAGACTATTTTAAAAATGACTTTGATATGTTCTGCTTCAATGTGCCATGACAGTAAAGAACTTACTCATTCATAGTATAATATATATTTCTTTCAACATACAGGATTTTGGTCCTGAAATTTTTACTTAATCTTGCCATTACACTCTCAAAGTTTTCACTTTTTTGAATTACATTTATTAGCCCTTTGAAGATATGTCCTAAATGACACATACGTATTCCTCACTTTTTTCCAGTGTTATTACCAACTTTTAAGGGTTTGGGATTTATAAACTTATAAGCATTAAGCATTACTTTTTGATGTCTTCATTTTTAGGCCAACTCGTACTCAATATGTTAAATTTTCAACATTGATTTTTAGTTCCAGAGGGATGATGAGTAAACAATACTATTATCTGCGAACTAAGATGACTCACA
>JABUQX010008156.1:17500-62500 GCA_015478945.1 Trachelipus rathkii
TATTATACTATATATTACTAAAAGCAATGCAAGAAATGTCCTCGATCTGATCTTAAGCACTTTTATGGAGGTAAAAATTAATAGAAATAATTTTTTCCCTGATTAAAAAGTGAAATTCAGAATAACTTTGCATTCAAATTATACTATATGATAATTTAATTTTTGAACCAAGCCTTTCTTAAATGGGTAATTGTGGAGTTCTTTTCAGTCTGATTAATATAAATACTGTATTGAAACTATAAACATTTGGTGTACAAAAAATTTTTTCAAAAGTTTTCTATTTGAATTATGTTTTTTATTGATTTTCGTACTCTCCTTGTTTCATAGTTTAAAAAAAGTATAAAAAAATATACGCTAAGAAAACCATAAACCGACTCATTAAAATTGTCTTAACTTCGAAAACTGTAATCGGATTATGAAACACCTTTTGATAATTATTTCTCCGTATTATCGATACATGTAGGCATTATTACTTTTTCGATAATCGATATTATTTTTTAGCGTAAGATGCAATTAAAAAAATTTAACGAAATTAATATAATCAAGCTAAAAAAAAGTATAATATATATATATATATATATATAATATATATATATATATATATATATATATATATTATATTATATATATATATTATATACTATTATATATATATATATATATATATATATATATATATATATTATTATATATACTATATATATATACTATATATAATATATATATACTATGGAGACCGTCAATCCATCTAGGCTAGGTCTAGGTTTACGGCAACATAGAAGATAGATCGGCTTTGCCAGTGGGTTCCCGCAGGTTATCAGGGTCTCACCTCACGGCCCCTGCGCTACTTTAACCACTCACAGGGGATTCCAGTGGGGATTTTTAGCTCTAGCTGCCCAGGCTGTTGAATCCGTCGTGGTGGTGCTGCATGACTCTGCGGGAGGTCGGGGGCACCCTAGTAAACCCGCACGGCCCTAGTATTCACCAAAGCGTTTGGGGAGGTGGGTGTAAAGAGGCAGTGTCTTCTATGTCTTTGCCGCTAGGAGACCCGCGGCCTGGCTGGGCAGGTGGTTTGGTCTTTGGCGACCACTCATCCAATTACCAACCTGTCGTCTTTCTGCTTGAAGCGGTCAAGGCACTTGAGGTCGAGAGTCCGGAGGGGAGCTCCAGGGCCCTTGGGATTCTGTACCTTCGGGAACGATGTATGGCGGGCCTGGCTCTACACACTCGGTTCCCTTTACGCTCGACGACTTGATCGCTAGGGGGGTAACGGCGGGAGGATGTAGTTATGACTCTATAATACATCAACATCGACCCATAGAGGTTAGGTCACGGTTTAGGTCCCTGCTAGTTCACGGTTACTAACCACAACGAACAACACTTATAGCCTGAACTAGCAGGGCTTCTTAAACCAAGACCTAACCTATATGGATCAACGATGCCGTAAATCTAAACCTTACCTCGATAAATCTACGTTGCCGCAAACCTAGACCTAACCTAGATGGATTAACGCTCACCAAACAAAGGTCCGATCAGTTGGAATATAAGTAAAACCCTATAGGATTATTCAATACTTTGTGGAGTCTGTAACTTTTTTCTTAAAGACGTCGTCATGTCTTTGTTTTTTTTTAAAATGTATTCCTTCATCGCAACGTACATTAGTGGTATGAACGATCGCGTTTTTACACCTAAATATAGTATGATAGACAGCACGATTATCAGGATTATGCAATCAAACACGTTTCTCGTCGTCGGTCCCAAAATATCCCTCCCCATTATGCTACTAACGATACGTTTCAAATCTTCCTCTAAATCCTTTTGATCTATTATCTCTAAAGATGAGGGGGGGTGATCGCCTTTTTCTTTTTCCCCGATGATGATCCTAGAGTTATTACCGTCAAACCCGTCATCGTTGTAGGCCTCGTCGTTGACGGGATGATCTCCGTCGGCGTTTTCGGTCTTATTATATTCTGAAAGGATCTTCTCCGTTTGGTCAAAAGCCGCGAGATCCGGGCGTAAGTTTTTCGATAATAGAGGCGAGAAACTATTCGCGAAAAAGAACAAAAAAATTATATATCTAGTTTTATTCGTAAACATTTTTCTAATAGTAAATATTATTTAACGCCGTTTTATAAAAAATATACCAGTGTGTTTAATAATTTATAATAGATATCGTCGATATGTTTATTAAATGAAGCGATTACATATATTTATATATATTTCTATATTTAGCGTGGCGATCGGAAATAAATAAATAAAAAATATTATTTCTATTTATTTATGAAGGGCTTTCATCGCTTAAAAATGCTAATATCATATTAATACTTATTGCTTCATTCACCTATCTTCGACCCCAAAGGGATAAAAAACGAAACCGACCCCAAAATGACGGGGCCACAAAAATTGGGAGGCTCTCACTATAGAAACTTGTGGAGGTGGATCGAAGTGTGTAAAGGATTTCAGAAAAACGAGATTAAAATTCAGGGAAGCCTCTTCAAATCGCTCAAATCGGAATTTCTCAGTACGAAGAGAAGCCGCGTATACGATTTAGGTACCGAAAGGGATTTCCCTCTCAATATAGTTTTATCCGATTACGAGAATAAATTGCCGCCGCAAATAAAAGATGATGCCGAGAATCTACACCTGGCGCTAGATGTTTTTAAGAAAATTAATGCGGATAAAATTGAAGCTCTTCGGCGACATTACTGGGACCACTACGAAAAGTATTCCGAGAGCGCGAAAATCGAGAAAAGGAAAAAGCTTCTAAAAAAACTCTTTCACAGAAAGTTTTCGATGGAGAGAAATAAAACTAGTTCGACGCTCGAAGACGAATTCGTCGTTTTATCGGATATTGTAGAAATTCGCGACGCTTTTAAAAGGTTCGCGAGAAAAAAACGAGAGGTGATCGAGAAACACGAAGCGCTCGACAGAGTCGCTGAAGCCGCAGCCGTCGGGAGAACCGGGTCGGGGATAAAACGAAAACGAAAATTGTTTAAATTGGGAACCGTCGCCGCCGAGAAAAAATCGAAAGTGACGATAAACGGCGGTCAAACGTCGTTACCGTCGTCGTCGCCACAACCACCGGGAAACGACGAGCCTTCGGCCGCTACCGTCGTCGATGATAATGATCATCGGGCTTCGCTTGAACGTATTAAATTAATCTTAAACGGTATCGAGAAAAAACATAAATGTTTGCTGAGTTATTTTAACGAAGAAATCCTTCGACGCAATCGCACAGTTGAAACGGGGTTGGGTGCCAGATTAAAAAAAATTAAAAATTCGAGCGAGGAAACGATAGCGCAAAATCGGAGTTGCCGGGAGACACGTAAGCGAGACGCGATAGAAATCGGGGACTTGGCGCAAAAAATACGAGGCAAAATAAAACATTTCTCTCTCGCGAAAAAATCTTCGAATCCCTAAGAACCCGCGAGAAAATAAATTAGGAGAGTTCTAATAGATTGAAATTGAATTATTTCGTTAGTGAGTATATTGTAAATAATGAAAAAGATATAAGATTAATAAATATATTATTTAATAAATATATTGATTTATCGAATCTTTCGCGGCGTGTACTGAGAACTAAGATTACGATTTATTCGCTTTACTTACCTTCGTCGGATGGATCCAGAATGCGATACTTCGATATTGTCGCGGGCCTCGGAAAGGTGTTTCGAACGCATCGAGGATCTTAAAAAACAGGCAGTCATAATAGAGTTAATTATTAGGAACGGCCTTAAGGAAGTCGACGACCGATACGCTAAAATTCAGGACGACCTCGACCGCCTCGAAACCAGAAATGGCCAGATAAATGCGCGCAACGACGAAATCGCGGCAAGACTAAAGAGCGTGAAAGAAACTTTGATCGATTACGACGAAAAAAGTTTTGGCGATGCGGCGAGTCAACAAATGAAGAGGTTAAAAGAAAAAATTAAAAAAATGAAGGAGAAGACGAAATTAAAGAAATTAAAGAAGAAAGCTTTATCGCATCGCTCTTAGAATAAAAAATGCGTTCTACTTATTCTCTTTTTTTAAATTTTTTTCTTTAGGCGAGCGTATTTATCTTTGTTCTCTTTTTTATATTTAAATAAATAAAATGCTTAAAAAAAATCGTGTTCATTTTTAATCGCATACTCCTTCTCTATGTTACGTAAAGGAGTGATTAATTTAACGCGTAGAACGTAGGTTTACCTCGAAGAAAACTCCCTTAAGGAATGAAAAATTTATTTTTTCCAGATCCCGACCCTTGAGATTTTTTAAGTTAATTTTCAAAGTGTTCCTTAGAAGTCCCGACACCCCGGAAAGTAACGAGGGTTGTCTAAGCACCCTACAGCTGCTTAGTTTTTCGATGTCCGAAGCCACTTCGAAAACTGATCGAGGGATCAAGAAAAGCGACCGAGGTTCGATCTATTATTTCCTTACGACACGCTTAACTTTACGGGGCTACGCGAAGTCCTAGATTCCCTAATTATTTTTTTGATTTCCCTCGTAAAAAAAATTCCCTTAAGGGACAAAAAAAATTATTTTTACCCATTTCCCAAAAATTAAAAAGTGACGTTATTTCGTGGCACGATCGGAGAGTGAGGGGGACCATAGAGATTGTTGACGTTATGCCCAGGAAAATAATAGGAACGTTTTAGAACCCTACAGTGCCTTTAATTTTCATACCGGTGCTTCAAATGATGACGGTCTTGTAGGCGCCGCAGTTTCGATTTTACTTACGTTACGCGCTTAACTACGGCTTGCGAATCTAAGATCGTAATTTATTTTTTTTACTCGAAGAAACTCCTTGAGAACGAAATTTATATTTTCTCCATTTCTCTAAACATGTGTTTTAATATTATAATATTTAATATAATTATATATTATAATATATATATATTTTTCATATATATATATATTATATATTATATAATATTATATTAATATTAAATATTTTATATCTTCTTCTTTAAACGTCGACCATTACGTTGATAAATTTCTCATATTAAAAATTGAAAATTAAGATTAAAATTAAAATAAGATAAAAATAATTTTGATAACACAACTAATCGTATAAAAATAACATCAAAATTTTTTAACAATTAAAGTTTTCTACGTTCAATATAAAGACGAAGATGATTAATGCGATTGCTCATCCTTAATCCTTCTTCCGGTGACCAAAGAACTCGTATAAAATTTCTTCTTAGATTGTTACAACGAAATAGGTCAAAATTCAATCCGCGAACACTTTTTTTTAAAGCTTTGAATACGAGAGGCATTCCTAATCTATTGTCTCGTACATTGCTCGTTCATTCGTCCTTTTTTCAGTCTGACGGACGTGATTCAGCGATATGACGTGGCGAATGCCGGATGATAATATTTTCTGAGGCCTGAACGCACGCACGCACGCAAGCTCGCACGTAGGAATCGGTTGTTTGAAAAGGGGGCGTTAAAAGAGTAGTAGTTTGTGGCGGGTTGTTGGTGGGAGGTGGTCGGGCGTGTAATTTCTTTACCCATAAGCGTCATTTGAGCGCATACAGCAGTACCTGCAACAATGCGGATAGGGTAAATAGTGATGGGGCTAAAAAATGGGTGGCGCTAAATGGGGGAACATTGCACGCGAATATTTTTGCGCCAGCGCTGGGCGGATAACACCCGCGCTGGGTATATATAGATCGGACTTCGAAATTCGTTCTCCTCGATGTGACGAAGGAAAAAGTACACACACGATTTAGTTGATATTGATTTTTTGATTATCAACAGGTTTCATTTAGAAATGCCTTCAAACCCGAGAACGATAATTTTGGTACCAGAGATTAACCATTCAGTACGGCGAGTGTTGATTCTGTGCGTCCGAGATTCGAGCCCAGATTTTCTGACTAAAATCTAAATTAGAAATCGCAAATGGGATAATGACGAGAGACAAAAAAGAATATTGATTATTGAGCGCGTAAATATTCCCCTCTTCTAATGTTAAATTATGGAAGAATCGAATCGTTAAAGAGAATCACCAAGCTACTCGAAGATGGCATCGATTCTCTGGAAATCGTTCGGTTAATTTGCTCAATATCCTACAACAAACCACGGGCAACCGTCTTTAAGTGTAGATCGATTCAAAACAACAGTTAAAAGACCTCGTCACACTAAAACATGTTTAGAAGAAAAGAATTGCCGCTCCCCCTTTAAAATCCGCGTGGCCAGCTGCCTTCATAGTAAAGAAAAGACATTCTTCTTCTTCTCAAAAGTTATGGCGACGATCTTATTTCTTAGCATTAACAAATCGGTAGAAAATTTAATTTTTATTTTTTTTTTATTTTGAAAAGGATTTCACTTTCTTACGACGGAAGAATTAGTTCTCACATGCAGTAATCCTATAGCAGCGAAATTAAATCCACTCCCCACGAACTACGACCAAACTATCGCGGGGAGTTAACCACCGGCCTGGCGCGCAGTGAAGCCAGAAACAAAAACAAACACAGAACAGACTCAAGGAAGCAAACACATCGAGTAATAAAACGAAAAAAAAAAGAAAAAACGCTCATCAAAGAGTAAAGAAAACAAATCAACAACGAAAAGCACCGATAAAAAGAAAAAGAAATAATAAATAAAAATAAAAAAAAAAAAAAAAAAAAAAAAAAAAAGAAAAAAAAAAAAAAACGAAAAAAAAAAAAACAACAAAAAAAAAAACAGACCACCACCCACAAAACCACCAGACCACACGCAAAAAAAAAACACCGACACCACCCACACCGGCACAAACAGCACAAACACAAACACACCACCACCCCCCCAAACACCAAAGACACCACCACCCCAAACCACCAAAAAAAAAACCAACACCACAAACAACAAACCCCCAACCAACAACCACCACAAAAAAAAAACCACAACCAAAACTAACACCACATCAACCAAAAAAAACACAAACCAACCACAACACACCCAAACACGCCCCGACACCCAACAACACACAAAAACCAAACACCCAGCCCCCAACCCAACCACACCCGCAAAACGAACTAAACACCCACCCACCCCCAAAAACCCACCCCACCACCAAACCAACACCCCCCAAACACACCAACCAACCACACACCACACCACACCAAAACCACAACCCGCACGAACGTAACCCAAAACCCGGAGTGACCGTCCGCCTCGTCGCTCGTTTAGATCATTTACTATACCATATTAAAAACCAATTTCAAGAGTTCGATACACTTTTTCTTGTCGTTAGGGAAAATCACCGACATCTTTCGAACATATCCATAGAGAGCAGTACTAATTTCAAACAAGATAACGCAGATGGCGCAGGTTATTCCTACTTGGTGCACGCACCCGTACGAATGTAGACCCGCCTTGCGAGTTTCCCAGCGCCGGCTATGTCATATACCAAATATGAAAGACGCGAAGGAATTTGATGACAAACCGGCCTTCGCGCTCCCTTCGCCAATCCCGAGGAGATTCTCCAAATGCCTAACCAGTAGGTTTTCATCGGAATCGAAACTCGTCTCGCTGAATTGGTTTCCCAGTCTTTCGACGAAACGGCGAATCAATTTGACCTGCGAGTATCCGTTGACGGGTGGAGAATGAAGATCGTTTCCGCGATTCGTGTCGTGAATGCCTCCGTCAGCTTCGTTATTCCCTTTCAATACCGCTCTAGAACGATCGTAAAGAAACATTGCAGAATCTCTCAGATGAATAAAATTCTTCGCGTCACAAAATTTTACAAACATCTACTTGAAATTTATTTTTAAATAATTCTAGACAAAGCTTTCGAATCCTCTTCAATTCCGCTGTCGTAGAAAAAGACACCCATAAATTTTATTAGGAACTAAACCGTTATGTCGGTAGGATAAAAAAGTGGTAGATTCGATATTATTTATTCACAGTTATCGCGAAGCCGCGGTCTTTAACTTTTCTTTTTCAGGACGACTGCAACTAGCGTCTCCCTCCCCAACCATCCGGCTATTTCTTTTTCATTCTAACGTCGTCGTCGTACGTCGTCACTGTCGCAGCACTACCGCATACTCATCCGCCAAATCTATCCCTCGATGTCGCGCCTGCGTACGTATCTCGCGTAATATTTCGAACCATAAAAATCAAAAGTCATATCTTAAACTATTTTTATTTCGCCGGCATAGGAACAATAAAAAATTTGATTTAATCTTCCAGGATCGGCGGATTTCCGACTCTGTTCGTCTCGGGAAGAGGGCTTTACTCTCATAAACGCTTACAGCAAGATTTCATTCAGATCTCTTCCGACAGCAATCTGACGAATTGAAACACCCCAACAAATCGTAACGAATTTCGACGGCCTTATTACATTGAAATCTATCCAATTTCTCCTGTTATTATCATTTCAATTCGAGAGACGCTAATAATCGACAACCGCGCCGGTCCTGACGTCATTTATTGCATACAGCGCCCCACGGTTACCCGATACAAATTTTTTTAAGCGACTATTGAATAATTTATGAAAATCCGGCGCTATTAAAAAGTTAATTATTAATCTATTATTTTTTTCAAATATATTTTCATCTATGATATAGTAAATACTACTATAACAGTATCTATCTATACATATATTATCATACTAAATATATAATAAATAGCTAAATACACCCTAATAAGCCTAACATATTATATAGCTAATTATTAATTAAATAATCAATAATTTGCACTATATAGTATAATACTATAACCACCTCAATATGATATATATATAAATTATATAACATTAACTATATATATTACTTAATAAGCTATATGATATAACTATATATGAATCATATATTATACAGTTTATTAAGAATAACAATCAACCGATTGTTGGAGAGTAGAAATATTCTTCTTCCATTTCCCTTGCTGATGTGGATGGAAACTAAACCGTATCCCTTTATTTGGGTTTGTGCAAAAATCTTAAATTTGGTGTTCCCTTCCTAGAATTTTCTTTCCTACAGCAGCATTGTAAAAAGAAAACACGGAAGTTTAGGCAGTATATTACCATTGCCTCCTTACAGTAGGTTTCATAATATAATTGATTAGATTGAAATTGCATTTACGAATGACCATTATTTTTTTTTCTACGAATTTTTAAAATTCACAAGGTAACGTTTCCTTTAGTGCGATTTTATTATGCGTTTTGGCACAAATTTGATCTTCTTGTTCCCTTTATTAACAAAGAATTTAGGCCGAAAATTTTCCCGGTAAAAGATGCCATATCGACAGGCTTATATTTTCAAACCTGTATATTCAGAGTTGGGAGGACCAACACTAATCTGTGACCGGGTGCACACCCCACTAAAAGAGAAATTTTGTTTAATATTCTGCGGGGGATAACCGAAACTTACAATACTCTGGAGAATTTAGACTATCGTAAAACTAAATCAGTTGTAGCGGTCCTAGGTAACTCCTCATTAGTTTTGCGGGGGTACAGGGGGTTCCTGGGACAAGTTTTAAAATTTCCGTAAAAAAACCTAAGTGTTTCCCCTTTGCGTACGGTGGTGGAAACAAAAAATTGTTCCCTTTATTATGGGTTTGTGCCAAAATTTTAATTCTTTGTTCCCTTTAGAAATTTTTTACTCCACCAGAATTAAAAAAAAAAACACGATTTAGTCGATACTAGACATGGCCTTCCTACATGTAGGTCATACACTAACATTGATCGGATAGAAATTGAATCTTACGATATGACCATTATTTGTTTTCTACGAATTTCAAAAATTCAAAAATGTGTAATCGTTTCCTTTACTAGCCAGATTAATATTAATGCGTTTTGATCACAAAATCGATCTTCTTGTTCCTTATATTAACAAAGAATTTAGCTGTAAATTTCACCCGGTGAAAGATGCACAATGATAGGTCTTATCATATTTCGCAACCTGAATTTTAAGTAGTTAGGGAGGCCCAGCACCACTCGCTGACCGGGTGCGCATTCCACTAGAAGAGAAATTTTTTAGTTTTATCGTAAGTTGAAACCGAAAACTTCATATTATAATCTGGAATAATTGGAGGAATATCGTAACTAAAATCAGTTGTAGGTCCATAGGAACTTCCTATTAGTTTGCGGGAGTCACGTGGGTTCCTGAGGACAAGTTTTAAATAATTTCCGTAATAAAAGAACCTAAGATGTTCCCCCTTTGGTTACAGTGGTGGAACAAAAAATTGTATCCCTTTATTATGGGTTTGTGCCAAAAATATAAAAATTTAAATTGGTTTTTCCCTTTAGAAATTTTCTCACTACAGAGATTAAAAAACCGGATTTAGGTCGTAATACTAGCTGCCGTCCTTACAGTAGAAGCTTCATCAAACTAAATTGATGGATTGAAATTCGCTATTACCAGTATGACCATTATTATTTTTTCTACGAAATTTATCCAAAAATTCACAAGGTATAGTTTTCCTTTACTGCGATTTTATTATGCGTTTTGACACAAATTCGATCTTCTTGTTCCCTTTATTAACAAAGATTTTAGGCCGTAAATTTCCCGGTGAAAGATGCCAAATCGACAGGCTTATATTTTCAAACCTGTATATTTAGAGTTGGGAGGCCCAGCACCACTCGCTGACCGGGTGCGCATTCCACTAGAAGAGAAATTTTGTTTTATTCGTAGGGAAACCGAAAACTTCAATTAAACTGGAATAATTTGAGATATCGTAAAACTAAAATCAGTTGTAGGGTTCTCAGGTACTCCTCATTAGTTTGTGGGGGTACAAGGGGTTCCTGGGACAAGTTTTAAAATTTCCGTAACAAAAACCTAAGTGTTCCCCCTTTGCGTACGGTGGTGGAACAAAAAACTGTTCCCTTTATTATGGGGGTTTGTGCCAAAAATTTAAATTGATTGTTCCCTTTAGAAATTTTTCCCACCAGAAATTTTAAAAAAAAACACGGAATTTAGGTCGTAAACTAGCATGCCTCCTTACAGTAGGTCATAACTAATTGATGGATTGAAATTGCATTTACGTATGACCATTATTTTTTTTCTACGAATTTTCAAAATTCACAAGGTATCGTTTCTTTACTGCGATTTTATTATTCGTTTTGACACAAATTCGACCTTCTTGTTCCCTCTTCATTAACAAAGAGGAATTTAGGCGGAAAATTCGTCCCGGTTGAAAGGATGACCAATCTCGACAGGCTTTATTCAAAACCTGTTATATTTAGAGTGGGGGACGGGTCCGCACTACTCGCTGACCGGGCGTGCGCATTCCAGCTAAAGATAATATTATGTTTATTCGTAGGGGAACCGAAAACTTCAATAACTCTGGAATAATTTGAGATATCGTAAAACTAAAATCAGTCGTGTTAGGGTCCTCAGGTACTCCTCATTAGTTTGTGGGAGGTACAGGGGTTCCTGGACAAGTTTTAATTTCGCAGTTAGAAAAGAACCTTAAATGTTACCGAACTCTTTGCGTACGGTGGGTGGACACAAACCAAAACTGTTACCTTTATTTATCGGGTTCTGTGCCGAAAATTTCAAATTGAGTTGTACACTTTAGAAATTTAATTATCCACCAGAGAGTTAATAAAAAAAACGAGAATTTAGGATGCGATCAACTAGCATGCCCTCCAATTAACCAGATAGGTCCATACAACTTTCCATTGATCGCCAGAATTGAACTTGACATTTACGTAGCTGACACATTAGTTTGTTTTTTTTTTGCGATTTATAAAAATTCCACAAGGTATCGTTTCTTTACTGACGATTGATTATTCGTTTTGACCACAAATTCAGACTTTCTTGTTCCTGTTATTAACAAAGAATTTAGCCCGTAAATTTCCCGGTGAAAATGCCATATCGACAAGCTTATATTTTCAAACCTGTATATTTAGAGTTGGGAGGCCCAGCACTACTCGCTGACCGGGTGCGCATTCCACTAAAAGAGAAATTTTGTTTTATTCGGGGGGAAACCGAAAATTTCAATAACTCTGGAATAATTTGAGATATCGTAAAACTAAAATCAGTTGTAGGGTCCTAAGGTACTCCTCATTAGTTTGTGGGGGTACAGGGGGTTCCTGGGACAAGTTTTAAAATTTCCGTAAAAAAACCTAAATATTCCGGAACTCTTTGCGTACGGTGGTGGAAAAAAACTGTTTCCCTTATTAGGGTTTGTGCCAAAAATATTAAATTGATCTGTTCCCTTTAGAATTTTTTTATCCACCAGAGGATTAAAAACAAAACACGGATTCTAAAGGTCGTAAAAACATCAGCATTGCCTACGACCGGCTTACGCAGTAGGTCATAACATAATTACGATGAATTGAAAAATTTTTTTGCCCATCTTTTTAACCGTATGACCATTATTTATTTCTTTCTAACGTAATTATATCAAAATTCACAAGGCATCGTTTCCTGTTATTGCGATCTTTATTATGACTGTTTTTGACAAAACCATTCGATCTTCGTAAGTATCCGCTTTATTAACAAAGAATTAGGCACGGAAATTTCCAGTGAAAGATAGCCATCCTCGACAGAGCTCAATAATATTTATTCATAACCTCGTATATATAGAGTTGGAGGCAGCAACTCTCGCTGACCGGGAGTGCGCATTCAGTAGAAAGAGAAATTTTTGTTATTTCTGAAGGGAAACCGGAAAACTCAGATAACTCTGGGACATATTTGAAGATACGCTCAAACTAAAATCAGTCGTAGGGTCCTACAGGTCACATCCTGCATTAGGTTTGCGGAGGCTCATACAAGGCCGGTTTTTCCTGGAGACAAGTAATCAAAAATTTCCGGTAAAAACCAAATGTCGCTGTCCAGGAATGGTGGACAACAAAAAACCGAATCTTTATTATGGGCTTTGTGCCAAAAAATTTTTAAATTGGATTGTTCTGCCTTTAGAAATTTCTTTTATCAGAGAATCAAAAAAAACACGGAATTACATACGGGCCGTAAACTGATTGAACCTCTAATACAGTAGATCCTTAAACTAATTGATAGATTGAAATCTGCATTTACGTTTGAGTAAAATTTTTTTATAGCAGAATTTTTTTAAAGAAATTCACCAGGATAACGATCCCCTCGTCAGTGGTATATTTATTATGCGTTTTATGCACAAAGTTAATGTATCTTCCTTTTTTCCTTTTATAAACAAAACAATTTAGGTCACAAGCTCCCTATATTTTTCTAAACTGACTTATATATAAGGTCCTGGGGGGGCCGGCCAGACTACTCGTGAGACGGGTGACGCACCACCACTAGAGAGAAATTTGTTTTGTTTCGAGAAGAAACCGTAAACACCTTCCTAATAAACTCAAGAGAAATAATTTAGAGATATCGTAAAATAAAACTCAGTCTTCTAGGGTCGTTTTGGAATAGAGGCACGACTTTTAGGGTCCTTTGGAGTAGAGGACGCTATTAAAGTGGTCGCTTCCTACAGAAAACGTAGAATAATTTTTTATTTTTTTTCTTAGTCTTTGTTCTATTTATATCTATACGAGGGCAAATATTAATAAACTTACAGAAATCAATAGTTTAGGTTTTTCAATATCAAGATATACGTATACGAATAAAAGACGAGACACAAAAATATTTCGTTCAATTTTTGTTATTTTCTAAATCCAGATGGAAAAGGCAGTCGTTAAATGAAGAAATGTTATCCGAAAATAATCTATACGAATAAACCAACACCCGATATTTACGAATATCCTCTCGTATAGAATTTTCTGCGCCCTTCATTTCCATCAACAACCGTTTCGTTTTCTTCTCTGCCTTGAGAAAACTTCTTAAGGACGAGTAAAAATGTTTAATTTTTTCGTCAGCGTCTTTTAAAAAATTTAATTCCTCAACGACGCTTATGACACCTCCGCCGCCCTTTTTAGCGCTAGTTTCTAAATTGTATTTTATACGCTCGAAATCGAATACGTCATCGCGCCACGAATATTGAACGTCAAAACTCGATCTATAAATTTCATCGTTATCATCGCAGAAGTTCTTCGCTAACTGCGCTTCCAATCCTACATTTTCGTGTTCGTCTACGCTTCCGATAAACATTTTGAATAAAGGGAACGAATAATCTGGCGAGTCATCGTTATTCAATAGCGGATTTTTCGTTCGCACCAAAGAATAAATGTTCTCGTCCCCTGCCTCCTCTCGCCGCTCTTCTTTTTCTTCCTCTTCCCCCCTCGGCTGTTCCGCATCGTAAAACACGCCGCTGAGAAACGAATCGTCCTTTTCCACCGTTGAAGATTTCCTTCGCTGCGACGAAGGAGCCAAAGGTTCATTTTTATAATAGATATCGTGTTTGTAAATATGCTCCCTCAAGTAGGTTTTGGCAGCTAAAACTTCTGCGGATTCGTTCCCATCGCCGTATTCCTCGCGATTGAAGATGCCTCGCTTGGCTAATAAAGATAGGATTTCTCTATTTACATTTTCGAAAAAGGAACCATCCTCAGTGGCTGTCGCGTCTAACAGGAGTGGCCTTATTTTTGTGAATGCGACTCGCGCGAAGATCATATAGTGCTCCGCCACAATGCACTTATTTTCCAAGATCTCGATATCGTTATCGGGAAACCTTACGTAATATTCGTTTAAAAGCCACTTAGTAAGGCAAACAACAAAGTGACTCTGTAAGTAAATGGTATCCAGATCCCGTCGAAGCTCTGGAAGGTTCCTCTCTGAAGCGTGTTTTATGACTTTGCTGGCCATCACACCGATTGCGGATTTAAAATATAGAAAATAAAAATTAAAGTGCAACATTGATTCTCTCTGGTGTAAAAGGGACTGATCTTTGAAAAGAAGTCCTAGCGTTTCATCGCGCGATATCCTTTCTCTAAATTTCGACAAGATCATTCTTTTTCTTTCCAAGTGTTCCGCTTTTCTCTCGACATCCTCGATGCAGGAATCTAGCAAATTGTTAAAAGAGTTTTTTGCAGAATATATTCGATATTGTAGAAGCGATGAAATGTTTCTGTGATTTTCGTTACTCATCGTGCCATCACCTTATTTTAAATTTTACGTACTTTTAGCAATTTGGGATGATTAAAATAAAGTTATTACTCTATATATTTTTATTTACCCATCATGGTACAAGGGTTCAAAAAAAAGGCCCCCGGGACACACACGAAATATATATATATATAATATATATATATATCTATATATATATTATATCTATATAATATATATATATATATAATATATATATATTAATATATATATATATAATATTATATATATAAATTATATATATATAATATATATATATATATATATATATATATATATATATATATATATATATATATATATATATATATATATATATAAATATAATATTTATATATTATATCTATATATATTATATATATATATATATTTAAATATAATGTATATCATATATATATATATATATATAATATATATATATTATATATATATATATATATATATATACTATATATATTATATATATATATATATATATATATATAATTTATTATATATATATATATATATATATCTATATATATATACATATATATACTATATATAATATATATGTATATCTCTATATAGATATATATATAGATATATATATATATATATATATATATATATTATATATATATATATATATATATAAAAAAAATATATATAATTTTAATTATAATAATAATATTTTAATTAAATTAATTAAGATTTTTAATATATACAGATATTTATTGACGTATATATATATTATATATATATAATATAATATATCAAACTATATACTTATAAAAATCGAACATTAATAAAGTTTCGCGTTTTCAATTAACAAAATACATATTGAATATTTCACCAAAAATTTAACGTGAATAAGGTTTGACCTTTTCAATTAACAAAATACGTGTTGAAAATTTTAAAAATTTCCGCATCCAAATGTTTTTGAATTTTCTTATCGGATTTCTTGGACCTTCTCGTGAAAAGGTAATTCATGTAAACCTCGCCAAAAATCCTATATTTAAACTTTTCGGGGTTGGCTTCCTTCATTAGACTAAACGCTGGGAAAATATTTCCGTCCCCCAAAAAATTAGCAATAAACAAGCGCTTATCTCTCGAACCTCGCGAAATAAAAGACGGGTCGAATACCAATTTGCCTTTTTTTTCGTCATGCCGAATACAGCGCCCCAATCCCTCGAGGATTAACCTGTGCCAGGTCGGAGTTTTCCCCGCCCTCCGTATCGATTTTCTGAGAAAATTTGACGTTTTTAGGAATCTGCTGAAGGCAACCTCTACTAGAAAATCCAAGAAATCGGAGTTGAGCTCATCCCCGCAGCATCCGGTGTATGGTTTTTCGGCGAAGTATTTTTCGATTTCGAAAGGTAGATGAGTATTCGCGAAAGGGATTTTAATCTCGTTATTCATTCTCTGGTTGACATTGCTATACATTTCGCCCATGACCTTTTTCATTTGCGCGAGCGTCTCATCATTGGCGACATTATTTTCAATATCATCGACGATTTTGGATATCAAAGAACTCGCCTGCGAGGAGGCGTTGTTGATGTTAGTTGCGTGCGAGGATGAATATTGTATTGTCACTTCGGTGTTCTGACACATCACCGTCTCCTTCACCAAAATTCCGGTAGAGGAGGAGGTTTCGAAAGTAGGGGGAGGAAGAGGATTAGGAGAGGGTGGAAGAGGAGAAACGACTTTGGGAATGTGAATTAAATCTTTTATGTCCTGAATATCTTTATCTAAATTTTCATAATCGGGGTTCGTTAAGGACACAGAAAGGGGATCGCAATGGGGGTTCGTCGCTTGAGCACCAGCGTCGGTGTCGGGGCGTTTACGGCTAACCGTTTCCTTTTCGGAGTATCCGCTCTCTCTCGTTGGCTGCGAAGTTGTACCGCCCACGAAATTAGTTTCTCCAGAAGACTGGGGTTCGTCTTCTTCTTTTATTACTAATCGCGACTCCGATAGGCAATCGTCCGATTCATAATTTGGTGGAGCGCCGTCTAACACCGGAGTGAGTCGACCAACGTTCGATTCGTTCGTTCGCCCAGTTGTATCGACGGCGGCCGTGACTCTCGAATCTTGCAAAAGATCATCTATATTGAAACTATCGTTATTCTTTTCAGGAGTCGACAAACTATCTTGCGTCCCTACGGCGTTTGTTCTTTCTCGAAGTAAAAAATGCGTTTGTTGAGGCTCCTGGTCTTGTGCGCATTCTGGTAATCTTGGGCCGTATTCCCCCTGGTGAAAATAGTCGCCCCTCGGCTGAGTGTTTTCGGGAACCGCAGTTGTTGGTTTTTCATCCTCGTTAATAAAAAGACTCGGTAATGGTTGCTGCTGCTGTGTACATTCCGAAACAAAATATCGTGGCTGCGGCTGCTGTTGATGGTGTTGGGTAATTTCTAAAAAGTTCGTTTCTTCGCGAGTGAACAAATGCGGTTGTCGAGGATTTTGCTGCTGAAGGTATTCGGATCTTCCTAGGTTGCTCGTACCTTCTTGATAAAAGAGACACGGTTGACTTATCTGTTGTTGCTGGTTGTATTCGGGAACAAAAAGACACGGTTGTAGTGACTGCTGCAACTGCTGCTGATTATAACTTTTGAAAAATCCGGCGTCGAGCGTTTGCTCGTTATTTATTTGTTGTTGTTGTTGTTGATGCTGCTGTTTCTTAGTATGTTCTTGAATAAAATTCGCTCCCGAATTAAACAACCTATGGTCTTCTAAGGTATTTAAATTTTCAATCGGCTGGGATTCGTAGTTGAAATTTGGGTCCCGCGGCCAAGGCCTTTTAAAACCTTCGTTTTCATCGAGATGTCGCGTACGCATTCCCAAATCTGAAAAGTGAAAATTCAATGTATTATTTTTTTAAAAAAATGCGTGATTTATTTAAAATAAAAAGGGTAATTATCGAGATTATAATAGGTTATCAGAAAACGAGTTTGGTAGATATACACTCACCACATCTAACGGGGTTAGCCATACACTTCTCGACCGCTCCGCTGACCAAAACGAATTGATTGTGATTCCTACTCGTCGTACTTATTTGATCACGATTACGATAGTATTCTTGTTGTTGCTGCATACGTGTTTCGTCGAACAAACCCGAGAAAGCGGAGTGTTTTTTAGGCACTTCCCGTGGAAAACGATGTAAATCTGGATCGAAAATTGTATTTTTCTCCAATCCCTTCAAATATTTCGAAAAACTCTCGTTTTCCCAAAAGGGACTCGATTCCTTTCGGGGTATTCTCAAATCCAATCCAGCGTTTATAAAATATTTTTTTATATTATTATTTTATTAATTTTAATTAATATTATTATTATTAATATTTTTAATTAATTATTATTAATAATTATTATTATTAATATTATTAATTATTAATTATTAATATTATTATTATTATTATTATTCATTATTATTATGTATTATTATTATTATTATTATTGTTTTTATTATTATTATTTTATTATTATTTATTATTATTATTATTATTATATTAATTAATTATTATTTTATTATTATTATTATCTATTACTATTTATTAATTTATCGAGGTAGACCATAAATTTTTCGTTGTTGATATTGCCAAAATACACAAATAATTAATTTTTTAAATAGAATAGTTTAGAAAAGACCCGCGTTATATTTCATCTTTTTCAATCATCATTCGATCTTTAATAAAAAAACTTACATCCGCCAATGTAGTCTTTCGCATTCCATTCGAAAGATCTGTCTACTGCAACTTCGATTTCCTCGTCACCTTTTGTTTCTGAGACTACTACTGCCGCCGCTACCGCCGCCGCCGATGGTTCACTCGAAACGATAGTTCGGCGGTAGGTATTCGGCGGCGGGACGTCGATTCCATTTCGACTGCTAAATCCAGGATGCCAATTACCTGCATTGAGAAAAACTAAATTAACTTCGTTCGTAAAGAAAAAAGTTAGAAATTACATTTTTTTCAAAATAAAAAAGAGAAATAAACAAATTAATTCTTCTTACCGGATTTGTTGAATGCTAAGAGAATAGCATCGTCGCCATCAACCTCCTGTTGAAGAAGAAGAAGATGTCTTTTCCTTTTCTTGAAAGGCAGTGGCCACGGCGGATTTTTTAAGGGGAGGAGCGGCATTTCCTTTTTTTCTTCTAAAACATTTTTAGGTTGGTGAAGAATGTCTTTTCCTTTTTTTCGTTTTGATCGATCTTTCCTTTGCCGTTTTTTGGATTTTTTAACCGATTTTCCCGAGGTTGAGACCCCATCTTCGATAAGCTCTTGGTGATTTTTCCTTTTACGATTCGTATTCTTTCCCATAATTTCAACACTTGAGGAAGAGGGGGAAGGGGATTTAGGCGCTTCAATATTATACTCAAATCTTTTTTGTCTCTCGGCATTATTCCCATTTTCGATTTTTCTAAATTTAATTTTTAGTCCGAAACTGGGCTCGATATCTTCGGCGCACCAAGAATCAACACTCGCCGTCACTGAATGTTTGGTTAATCTCGTACTCAAAATTTCTTCGTCGGGTTTTGAAGGCATATTCTTAAAATGCGAACCTGTGTGATATATTACAAAAATACAATATTCGAACTAAATGCGGTGTGTATCTTTTTTCCTTCTCACATCGGAGAGAACGAATAATTTTTCGAAGTCCGAGTTCTTATATATACCCAGCCGCGGGTGTTATCCCGCCCACAGCGCTGAGCTTGCAAAAATACTTCGCGTGCAATTGGTTCCCCCGCATTTTAGCGCCACCCATTTTTTAGCCCCATCACTATTTACCCTATCCGCATTGTTGCAGGTACTGCTGTATGCGCTCAAATGACGCTTATGGGTAAAGAAATTACACGCCCGACCACCTCCCACCAACAACCCGCCACAAACTACTACTCTTTTAACGCCCCCTTTTCAAACAACCGATTCCTACGTGCGAGCTTGCGTGCGTGCGTGCGTTCAGGCCTCAGAAAATATTATCATCCGGCATTCGCCACGTCATATCGCTGAATCACGTCCGTCAGACTGAAAAAAGGACGAATGAACGAGCAATGTACGAGACAATAGATTAGGAATGCCTCTCGTATTCAAAGCTTTAAAAAAAAGTGTTCGCGGATTGAATTTTGACCTATTTCGTTGTAACAATCTAAGAAGAAATTTTATACGAGTTCTTTGGTCACCGGAAGAAGGATTAAGGATGAGCAATCGCATTAATCATCTTCGTCTTTATATTGAACGTAGAAAACTTTAATTGTTAAAAAATTTTGATGTTATTTTTATACGATTAGTTGTGTTATCAAAATTATTTTTATCTTTAACTATTAATTTTATTCTTTAATTTTATCAATTTTTAATCATGAGAAATTTATCAACGTAATGGTAATCGACCGTTAAAAAGTGGATATATATATATATATATATATATATATATATATATATATATATATATATATATATATATATATATATATATATATATATATTTATAAATAGAGTATTTTTTTTTATATATATATATGTATATATATATATATATTATATATCTATTATATACTATATATATATATAGTGAGGGGGGAAAATAAATTTTTCGTTCCTCAAGGGAGTTTTCTTCGAGGTAAACCAAAAAAATAATTACGAATCTAGGACTTCGCATAGCCCCGTAAGGTTAAGCGTGTCGTAACGAAGTAATAGATCGAAACTGCGGTCGCCTATCAAGATCCGTCGATCAGTTTTTGAAGCACCTTCGGGTATCGAAAAATTAAAGGCAGCTGTAGGGTTCTAAAACGTTCCTATTTATTTTCCTGGGGGGAGGGTGCCGGGCCATCTAAGGAACACTTGGAAAGTTAACGTCAACAATCTCTATGGTCCCCCTCACTCTCCGATCGTGCCACGAAATAACGTCACTTTTTAATTTTTGGGAAATGGGTAAAAATAATTTTTTTTGTCCCTTAAGGGAATTTTTTTTACGAGGGAAATCAAAAAAATAATTAGGGAATCTAGGACTTCGCGTAGCCCCGTAAAGTTAAGCGTGTCGTAAGGAAATAATAGATCGAACCTCGGTCGCTTTTCTTGATCCCTCGATCAGTTTTCGAAGTGGCTTCGGACATCGAAAAACTAAGCAGCTGTAGGGTGCTTAGACAACCCTCGTTACTTTCCGGGGTGTCGGGACTTCTAAGGAACACTTTGAAAATTAACTTAAAAAATCTCAAGGGTCGGGATCTGGAAAAAATAAATTTTTCATTCCTTAAGGGAGTTTTCTTCGAGGTAAACCTACGTTCTACGCGTTAAATTAATCACTCCTTTACGTAACATAGAGAAGGAGTATGCGATTAAAAATGAACACGATTTTTTTTAAGCATTTTATTTATTTAAATATAAAAAAGAGAACAAAGATAAATACGCTCGCCTAAAGAAAAAAATTTAAAAAAAGAGAATAAGTAGAACGCATTTTTTATTCTAAGAGCGATGCGATAAAGCTTTCTTCTTTAATTTCTTTAATTTCGTCTTCTCCTTCATTTTTTTAATTTTTTCTTTTAACCTCTTCATTTGTTGACTCGCCGCATCGCCAAAACTTTTTTCGTCGTAATCGATCAAAGTTTCTTTCACGCTCTTTAGTCTTGCCGCGATTTCGTCGTTGCGCGCATTTATCTGGCCATTTCTGGTTTCGAGGCGGTCGAGGTCGTCCTGAATTTTAGCGTATCGGTCGTCGACTTCCTTAAGGCCGTTCCTAATAATTAACTCTATTATGACTGCCTGTTTTTTAAGATCCTCGATGCGTTCGAAACACCTTTCCGAGGCCCGCGACCATATCGAAGTATCGCATTCTGGATCCATCCGACGAAGGTAAGTAAAGCGAATAAATCGTAATCTTAGTTCTCAGTACACGCCGCGAAAGATTCGATAAATCAATATATTTATTAAATAATATATTTATTAATCTTATATCTTTTTCATTATTTACAATATACTCACTAACGAAATAATTCAATTTCAATCTATTAGAACTCTCCTAATTTATTTTCTCGCGGGTTCTTAGGGATTCGAAGATTTTTTCGCGAGAGAGAAATGTTTTATTTTGCCTCGTATTTTTTGCGCCAAGTCCCCGATTTCTATCGCGTCTCGCTTACGTGTCTCCCGGCAACTCCGATTTTGCGCTATCGTTTCCTCGCTCGAATTTTTAATTTTTTTTAATCTGGCACCCAACCCCGTTTCAACTGTGCGATTGCGTCGAAGGATTTCTTCGTTAAAATAACTCAGCAAACATTTATGTTTTTTCTCGATACCGTTTAAGATTAATTTAATACGTTCAAGCGAAGCCCGATGATCATTATCATCGACGACGGTAGCGGCCGAAGGCTCGTCGTTTCCCGGTGGTTGTGGCGACGACGACGGTAACGACGTTTGACCGCCGTTTATCGTCACTTTCGATTTTTTCTCGGCGGCGACGGTTCCCAATTTAAACAATTTTCGTTTTCGTTTTATCCCCGACCCGGTTCTCCCGACGGCTGCGGCTTCAGCGACTCTGTCGAGCGCTTCGTGTTTCTCGATCACCTCTCGTTTTTTTCTCGCGAACCTTTTAAAAGCGTCGCGAATTTCTACAATATCCGATAAAACGACGAATTCGTCTTCGAGCGTCGAACTAGTTTTATTTCTCTCCATCGAAAACTTTCTGTGAAAGAGTTTTTTTAGAAGCTTTTTCCTTTTCTCGATTTTCGCGCTCTCGGAATACTTTTCGTAGTGGTCCCAGTAATGTCGCCGAAGAGCTTCAATTTTATCCGCATTAATTTTCTTAAAAACATCTAGCGCCAGGTGTAGATTCTCGGCATCATCTTTTATTTGCGGCGGCAATTTATTCTCGTAATCGGATAAAACTATATTGAGAGGGAAATCTCTTTCGGTGCCTAAATCGTTTACGCGGCTTCTCTTCGTACTGAGAAATTCCGATTTTAGCGATTTGAAGAGGCTTCCCTGAATTTTAATCTCGTTTTTCTGAAATCCTTTACACACTTCGATCCACCTCCACAAGTTTCTATAGTGAGAGCCTCCCAATTTTTGTGGCCCCGTCATTTTGGGGTCGGTTTCGTTTTTTATCCCTTTGGGGTCGAAGATAGGTGAATGAAGCAATAAGTATTAATATGATATTAGCATTTTTAAGCGATGAAAGCCCTTCATAAATAAATAGAAATAATATTTTTTATTTATTTATTTCCGATCGCCACGCTAAATATAGAAATATATATAAATATATGTAATCGCTTCATTTAATAAACATATCGACGATATCTATTATAAATTATTAAACACACTGGTATATTTTTTATAAAACGGCGTTAAATAATATTTACTATTAGAAAAATGTTTACGAATAAAACTAGATATATAATTTTTTTGTTCTTTTTCGCGAATAGTTTCTCGCCTCTATTATCGAAAAACTTACGCCCGGATCTCGCGGCTTTTGACCAAACGGAGAAGATCCTTTCAGAATATAATAAGACCGAAAACGCCGACGGAGATCATCCCGTCAACGACGAGGCCTACAACGATGACGGGTTTGACGGTAATAACTCTAGGATCATCATCGGGGAAAAAGAAAAAGGCGATCACCCCCCCTCATCTTTAGAGATAATAGATCAAAAGGATTTAGAGGAAGATTTGAAACGTATCGTTAGTAGCATAATGGGGAGGGATATTTTGGGACCGACGACGAGAAACGTGTTTGATTGCATAATCCTGATAATCGTGCTGTCTATCATACTATATTTAGGTGTAAAAACGCGATCGTTCATACCACTAATGTACGTTGCGATGAAGGAATACATTTTAAAAAAAAACAAAGTCGCGAACGCTAATGTGTAGGAGAAGGAGGGGAACGCGATTAAGAAAATCGAGAAGGAAAATCGTTTAAAAGAATTATAAAAACGGTGAAAGTGTCCTTGATCGGAGAGAAAAAAAATTTTTATCTCCAAAAAATATTTCTAAAGAAGCAGCGTCGCTACGCCCCTCTTTAACCAACGGTTCGAGCTCGTCCTTCGATCGCGCGGCAAGCCCGCGTGTATTTATATTGGCGGACGGGCAGGCATGAAATTTCGGCGGTTCGGCTCACTTCGCACGCAGGACGCGATCGCTCCGTTGGCGAGTCGCTTTAATATCCGTTATTCGGTCGTAAAGTCATCCGTACAAACGGACAGCGGATCGGCTCGCGTTTCGGGGTGTTTAAAATTAATAGTAAACGATAAAAGAAGAAGATGAGGATAAATCGAATAATGAATTATATAAAAAATAAAATAATATTTCGCATATACTTTTTTATTATTCGATAACAAACAAATATTATTAAAAATAAACCATTATTAAAAATTATCTTTAAATTATTAAAAACAAACCGTGAGAAGGAATGTCCGTTATTTTATCGACGCCGTCATCGCCACCCCCGCCCTAGCTTTTCAAATTTAATTATAATCGTGTTCAAAGACAAAATTATTCCACGGAAATCATTATGAACAGATCATTATCTTCGTCGTCGACTACTTTATATATGTCGGATAGCGGTTCCTCAGACTTTTCCGAGCGCCCCTCGTCGCCGTCGCCGTCGCAACTCTCCTCTTCCTCTTCCCACTCGTATGCTAGTATATTTGGTCGTGATAATGACGACGAAGACGGCCCAGAAGAGGATAATTGTAAAGCGTCACCGAAAATGTCGATATATCTGCAGGAATACGGTGTAGATATTGACGCGGATGGAGGAAAAACAAACGTTAAAAAAGACTTGGAAATCGTTGTCAAAGAGACTAGTAAAATGGATTTTTTGAACATAAAAAACAAAAAAAAAGTTTTAAATTTGGAAAAGAATAGGAAAAGAGAAAATGAACCGTTCGCCGCCTCCGCCTCTTCCCGCCCCGGAAAAAGAAAAATGGAAGATCCGAAAAGATTCATCGATTTAACCAATTGTTGGGTACTGAACGAGAAGGAAGAGATCATTCTTAATTCGAAAAATAAAAACGTGTTGACAAATCAAATCTATGATCCCGAAAAGTATTTAGATGACTTAAAAATTAAAGATATTTGTTACGTCGGTTCGTCCATTCCTCCCACGGTGAAAGAGTTTCCTTTTTCGTACTGTATAAATTACGAAAGTTTGGGCGAAGAAAGGACAAGAAAACAGATATCCGAAAAACTCAAATTAGACGACGATAATCGCCTCGTCAGTAAAATTATAAGAGACAAATTTAGCCACGAACGCCCTCTATTCGCCGGCTACGAGGGAGAGATTATGAGGATTTTAAACACGTTCCGCGCGATCGAACTTCGCCGGGAGAAATACATGCTCGTGAAGCGAAGCAACAGCTTAAAATTTACCGAGGCTCTTATAAAGAAATGCCTCGTCATAATCAAGGGGTGTCGAAAAATCGACGACAAAATCCGTCAAAAAAATTTAACGATAACCGCTCTCACGATTTTTCAACTCAAGATATGCAGAAACCAGAGCACGTTCAAACGAATTCGAATTCCCAACGTACAATTGGACTGGTGCATTCAAGCGGCGATTCTCAAATTAAACGAATTCGACGCCATTAACATCACGGACATGAATTTCGATACGAAATTTTGTCATTTCGTCATTAGTTTGGGCGATCGAGTGCTACTGTCGAAACTGAACAACGTCAACAACGCCAAATTCTTGATTCATAAGTTCACGAGCGAGGTGGGCTTCGATCCGCGACAAACGCACAGAGCCATCGGCTGTAACACGATAACGTTGACAGAACAACATTTTACGATCAAAAGATCCCAAAAATTGGCTCTAGCTGTTTGTTGTGCTTCATCGATCCCGCATCAAAATCGAGCCAAAAATTTTGTAATTCTAACGCGATGCGACAGAATCTGCCTCACATTCGCACTACTCGAATTGCATCGGCTCCTACAACAATTATTTCTTGCACGACGACGGCGACGATGACGACGACGAAGACCATCGCTCGCTCGTAATTCACGGACCCAAAGGTCTGCTATCGACGATTGTTGATAGCAGCAAAGACGATGTAACGAAATAAAATTAAAAGATTATCCGTAATAGTAAACGAGACTAAATCGACGCGGGATTATATATTTAACGAATGTTTTATTGAAAACTAAAAGCCTTTAATAAAAAAAATATCTAGAGTGAAAAAATCGTTCAAATTTCGTACGTAATCTCCTCGGAGCTCTTATTGCCGCGGCGGTAGGTGCAGCGCGAATTTTTTTTCGGCCTCGAAAAATCGGGAAGGAGAACGCGACTCGGCAAAAATTTGTAATCGAGGGGATCGAATAAAACTTTGAGTTTGGGGTTGTTTTTAAAAGCCTTCCTCCTCAAGTAGTGATTTTTTTCTATTATTTTCGCCTCGTGTATCAGTTGGTCGAGGTTCGTGAAGCATGTGATGTCGTAAACGTTTTCAAACGCCGCTCTTTGCAAACCCAATTTCAGCAAAAGATATTTATCTCGCATCGCGCGACGGGACTGCTGCTGCTGCTGCTGCTGCTGCTGACTCGAGGTCGTCGTCGCCGTCGTCTTTTTCTGATCGTCGTCGTGCAAGAAATAATTGTTGTAGGAGCCGATGCAATCGAGGTAGTTGCGAATGTGGGAGCAGATACTGTTGATCGTCGTTAAATTACAAAATTTCTTGGCTCGATCTTTGATGCGGGGATCGATGAAGCACAAAACAGCTAGAGCCAAATTTTTGGGAGTCTTTTGATCTAAAATGTTGTTCTTCTTAACTACGTTGTACAGCCCGATGGCTCTGTGCGTTTGTCGCGGATCGAAGCCCACCTCGCTCGTGAACTTATGAATCAAGAATTTGGCGTTGTTGACGTTGTTCAGTTTCGACAGTAGCACTCGATCGCCCAAACTAATGACGAAATGACAAAATTTCGTATCGAAATTCATGTCCGTGATGTTAATGGCGTCGAATTCGTTTAATTTGAGAATCGCCGCTTGAATGCACCAGTCCAATTGTACGTTGGGAATTCGAATTCGTTTGAACGTGCTCTGGTTTCTGCATATCTTGAGTTGAAAAATCGTGAGAGCGGTTATCGTTAAATTTTTTTGACGGATTTTGTCGTCGATTTTTCGACATCCCTTGATTATGACGAGGCATTTCTTTATAAGAGCCTCGGTAAATTTTAAGCTGTTGCTTCGCTTCACGAGCATGTATTTCTCCCGGCGAAGTTCGATCGCGCGGAACGTGTTTAAAATCCTCATAATCTCTCCCTCGTAGCCGGCGAATAGAGGGCGTTCGTGGCTAAATTTGTCTCTTATAATTTTACTGACGAGGCGATTATCGTCGTCTAATTTGAGTTTTTCGGATATCTGTTTTCTTGTCCTTTCTTCGCCCAAACTTTCGTAATTTATACAGTACGAAAAAGGAAACTCTTTCACCGTGGGAGGAATGGACGAACCGACGTAACAAATATCTTTAATTTTTAAGTCATCTAAATACTTTTCGGGATCATAGATTTGATTTGTCAACACGTTTTTATTTTTCGAATTAAGAATGATCTCTTCCTTCTCGTTCAGTACCCAACAATTGGTTAAATCGATGAATCTTTTCGGATCTTCCATTTTTCTTTTTCCGGGGCGGGAAGAGGCGGAGGCGGCGAACGGTTCATTTTCTCTTTTCCTATTCTTTTCCAAATTTAAAACTTTTTTTTTGTTTTTTATGTTCAAAAAATCCATTTTACTAGTCTCTTTGACAACGATTTCCAAGTCTTTTTTAACGTTTGTTTTTCCTCCATCCGCGTCAATATCTACACCGTATTCCTGCAGATATATCGACATTTTCGGTGACGCTTTACAATTATCCTCTTCTGGGCCGTCTTCGTCGTCATTATCACGACCAAATATACTAGCATACGAGTGGGAAGAGGAAGAGGAGAGTTGCGACGGCGACGGCGACGAGGGGCGCTCGGAAAAGTCTGAGGAACCGCTATCCGACATATATAAAGTAGTCGACGACGAAGATAATGATCTGTTCATAATGATTTCCGTGGAATAATTTTGTCTTTGAACACGATTATAATTAAATTTGAAAAGCTAGGGCGAGGGTGGCGATGACGGCGTCGATAAATAACGGACATTCCTTCTCACGGTTTGTTTTTAATAATTTAAAGATAATTTTTAATAATGGTTTATTTTTAATAATATTTGTTTGTTATCGAATAATAAAAAAGTATATGCGAAATATTATTTTATTTTTTATATAATTCATTATTCGATTTATCCTCATCTTCTTCTTTTATCGTTTACTATTAATTTTAAACACCCCGAAACGCGAGCCGATCCGCTGTCCGTTTGTACGGATGACTTTACGACCGAATAACGGATATTAAAGCGACTCGCCAACGGAGCGATCGCGTCCTGCGTGCGAAGTGAGCCAAACCGCCGAAATTTCATGCCTGCCCGTCCGCCAATATAAATACACGCGGGCTTGCCGCGCGATCAAAGGACGAGCTCGAACCGTTGGTTCAAGAGGGGCGTAGCGACGCTGCTTCTTTATAAATATTTTTTCGAGATTAAATTTTTTTTCTCTCCGATCAAGGATACTTTCACTGTTTTTATAATTCTTTCAAACTATTTTCCTTCTCGATTTTCTTAATCGCGTTCCCCTCCTCCTCCTACACATTAGCGTTCGAGACTTTATTTTTCTTTAAAATGTATTCCTTCATCGCAACGTACATTAGTGGTATGAACGATCGCTTTTTTACACCAAAATATAGTATGATAGACAGCACGATTATCAGGAATATGCATTCAAACACGTTTCTCGTCGTCGGTCCCAAAATATCCCTCCCCATTATGTTACTAACGATACGTTTCAAATCTTCCTCTAAATCCTTTTGATCTATTATCTCTAAAGATGATGGGGGGTGATCGCCTTTTTCGATTTCCCCGATGATGATCCTAGAGTTATTACCGTCGAACCCGTCATCGTTGTAGGCCTCGTCGTTGACTGGATGATCTCCGTCGGCGTTTTCGGTCTTATTATATTCTGAAAGGATCTTCTCCGTTTGGTCAAAAGCCGCGAGATCCGGGCGTAGGTTTTTCGATAATAGAGGCGAGAAACTATTCGCGAAAAGGAACAAAAAAATTATATATCTAGTTTTATTCGTAAACATTTTTCTAATAGTAAATATTATTTAACGCCGTTTTATAAAAAATACACCAGTGTGTTTAATAATTTATAATAGATATCGTCGATATATTTATTAAATGAAGCGATTACATATATTTATATATATATTTCTATATTTAGCAAATAAATAAAAAATATTATTTCTATTTATTTATGAAGGGCTTTCATCGCTTAAAAATGCTAATATCATATTAATACTTATTGCTTCATTCACCTATCTTCGACCCCAAAGGGATAAAAACGAAACCGACCCCAAAATGACGGGGCCACAAAAATTGGGAGGCTCTCACTATAGAAACTTGTGGAGGTGGATCGAAGTGTGTAAAGGATTTCAGAAAAACGAGATTAAAATTCAGGGAAGCCTCTTCAAATCGCTAAAATCGGAATTTCTCAGTACGAAGAGAAGCCGCGTATACGATTTAGGCACCGAAAGGGATTTCCCTCTCAATATAGTTTTATCCGATTACGAGAATAAATTGCCGCCGCAAATAAAAGATGATGCCGAGAATCTACACCTGGCGCTAGATGTTTTTAAGAAAATTAATGCGGATGAAATTGAAGCTCTTCGGCGACGTTACTGGGACCACTACGAAAAGTATTCCGAGAGCGCGAAAATCGAGAAAAGGAAAAAGCTTCTAAAAAAACTCTTTCACAGAAAGTTTTCGATGGAGAGAAATAAAACTAGTTCGACGCTCGAAGACGAATTCGTCGTTTTATCGGATATTGTAGAAATTCGCGACGCTTTTAAAAGGTTCGCGAGAAAAAAACGAGAGGTGATCGAGAAACACGAAGCGCTCGACAGAGTCGCTGAAGCCGCAGCCGTCGGGAGAACCGGGTCGGGGATAAAACGCAAACGAAAATTGTTTAAATTGGGATCCGTCGCCGCCGAGAAAAAAGCGAAAGTGACGATAAACGGCGGACAAACGTCGTTACCGTCGTCGTCGCCACAACCGCCGGGAAACGACGAGCCTTCGGCCGCTACCGTCGTCGATGATAACGATCATCGGGCTTCGCTTGAACGTATTAAATTAATCTTAAACGGTATCGAGAAAAAACATAAATATTTGCTGAATTATTTTAACGAAGAAATCCTTCGACGCAATCGTACAGTTGAAACGGGGTTGGTTGCCAGATTAAAAAAAATTAAAAATTCGAGCGAGGAAACGATAGCGCAAAATCGGAGTTGCCGGGAGACGCGTAAGCGAGACGCGATAGAAATCGGGGACTTGGCGCAAAAAATACGAGGCAAAATAAAACATTTCTCTCTCGCGAAAAAATCTTCCGAATCCCTAAGAACCGGCGAGAAAAAAAAATTAGGAGAGTTCTAATAGATTGAAATTGAATTATTTCGTTAGTGAGTATATTGTAAATAATGAAAAAGATATAAGATTAATAAATATATTATTTAATAAATATATTGATTTATCGAATCTTTCGCGGCGTGTACTGAGAACTAAGATTACGATTTATTCGCTTTACTTACCTTCGTCGGATGGATCCAGAATGCGATACTTCGATATGGTCGCGGGCCTCGGAAAGGTGTTTCGAACGCATCGAGGATCTTAAAAAACAGGCAGTCATAATAGAGTTAATTATTAGGAACGGCCTTAAGGAAGTAGACGACCGATACGCTAAAATTCAGGACGACCTCGACCGCCTCGAAACCAGAAATGGACAGATAAATGCGCGCAACGACGAAATCGCGGCAAGACTAAAGAGCGTGAAAGAAACTTTGATCGATTACGACGAAAAAAGTTTTGGCGATGCGGCGAGTCAACAAATGAAGAGGTTAAAAGAAAAAATTAAAAAAATGAAGGAGAAGACGAAATTAAAGAAATTAAAGAAGAAAGCTTTATCGCATCGCTCTTAGAATAAAAAATGCGTTCTACTTATTCTCTTTTTTTATATTTTTTCCTTTAGGCGAGCGTATTTTTCTTTGTTCTCTTTTTTATATTTAAATAAATAAAATGGTTAAAAAAAATTGCGTTCATTTTTTATCGCATACTCCTTCTATATGTTCCGTAAAGGAGTGATTAATCTAACGCGTAGAACGTAGGTTTACCTCGAAGAAAACTCCCTTAAGGAATGAAAAATTAATTTTTTTCATATCCCGACCCATGAGATTTTTTAAGTTAATTTTCAAAGTGTTCCTTAGAAGTCCCGACACCCTGGAAAGTAACGAGGGTTGTCTAAGCACCCTACAGCTGCTTAGTTTTTCGATGTCCGAAGCCACTTCGAAAACTGATCGAGGGATCAAGAAAAGCGACCGAGGTTCGATCTATTACTTCCTTACGACACGCTTAACTTTACGGGGTTGGAATAACAGGTCCCTAATTTATTTTTGTTAAAATTTTCCCCTACTTTTAAAAGCCCTATGGAAAAAAAAAAAATTTACTTTTACCATTTCCCCAAAAATAAAAAGTGACTTATTTCGTTCACGATCGGAGAGTAAGTGGACCATTAAGATTGTTGACGTTGAACTTTCAAGTGTTCCTTAGATGCCCGGCCCTCCCCCAGGAGAATAGGAATAGGACGTTATTAGAACCTTACAGCTGCCTTTAATTTTTCGATACCCGGCTTCAAAAACTGATCGACGGATCTTGAGAGGCGACCGCAGTTATCGATCTATTACTTCTTACGACACGCTAACTTACGGGCTATGCAAGAGTCCTAGATCCGAATTATTTTCTTGGCCTTACTCGAAGAAACTCCCTAAGAACGAAAAATTATTTTTCCCATTTCTCGAAACAAAAAGTACGTTTTTTTATTGGCACGATCGGAGCGTAAGGGGGGATTTTCAAAGTGTTCTATAGCCGAATTTTCCGAATTTGAACCAATTGACAATGTTAAATGCGATGTCGAGGGAGAAAAACAAAATTTATTTTTTATAACCCACATTCTTTTTTTAAGTGTTTAAACACATTGAAAAAATCTGTCTCAGAAACATTTCATTTTATTGATAACCATGATTTTAAAAAAAATTTAAAGCCTGTTGGGCAATTGAAAGAAATTGGTAAATTTGCAGAACGTCTCTCTCGAGCTTTATATATATTACCTCAATATAAATTATATATAGTTATTATATAGGATGTACACATTTGTACACATTAGGTGTATAGATATATAATATATATATTATATATATATATAATTATAATACATATATAATATATATATATAATATATATATATCATCTTTTAAACGGTCGAGTACCTGGTATACTATAAATTTCTCATATTAATAATAAAAAAATATAGAATAAAATTAATAGTAAAAGATAAAAATAATTTTGATTAACACAACTAATCGTATAAAAATAACGATCAAAGATTTTTTAACAATTAAGGTTTTCTTACGTTCAACTATAAAGACGAAGTGATTATCGCGAGCATCCTAATGCCTTCTTCGGTGTAAGCCAAAGAACTCGTATTAAATTTCTTCTTAGATTGTTACAACGAAATAGGTCAAAATTCAATCCGCGAACACTTTTTTTCAAAGCTTTGAATACGAGAGGCATTCCTAATCTATTGTCTCGTACATTGCTCGTTCATTCGTCCTTTTTTCAGTCTGACGGACGTGATTCAGCGATATGACGTGGCGAATGCCGGATGATAATATTTTCTGAGGCCTGAACGCACGCACGCACGCACGCTCGCACGTAGGAATCGGTTGTTTGAAAAGGGGGCGTGAAAAGAGTAGCAGTTTGTGGCGGGTTGTTGGTGGGAGGTGGTCGGGCGTGTAATTTCTTTACCCATTAGCGTTATTTGAGCGCATACAGCAGTACCTGCAACAATGCGGATAGGGTAAATAGTGATGGGGCTAAAAAATGGGTGGCGCTAAATGTCAAATTAGGGATTTCTAAGGTAGGCGAAGCCATTTCGGAGATCAGCGAGATAATTGGAACAGAAAATTCTAAGCCATGTCGGCCATTGACTTGGATTTCCTTAGCTTCGTTAGATTTTGACACTTGATGTATTTCTATGGTCGAGGAACCCATTTCCGTGATCTACGATGCGTTTGGGGCTTAGCCCCAGCATCTCTACACACGGTAATGAATCATAGGGTCAGGGTTCGAGTTTTTATTCTAGATCGTATTTTTTTCAAACTTGGTACCCTTATTGCTGATGGTAACACCTTGGCTGAGCCGAGGATTTCACACCTCAACACCCCTTGCAATGAGTGTTGAGCTCTTTGACTTTGACATGGCTGAAGCTATATGAGCCTAAGCTACCGACATAAATCGGTGAAGGAATCAGAGTCAAGGAAGAGCTCGAAGCCTGAGTAAGTTTATGATACGGAGCATGGAGCTGGAATTGAAATCTGTATACATATGAATAATATTAAACCAAGGTGTCTTTTCCTATGTTTGCAAATATGAGGAACTTGATTTTGAGGGTTTCAGAACCCTCATTGGTGTCTGAGACACCCCATGGGTGGGGTCCCGAAGAAAAAAGAAGAAATAAATTACAGAGTACATAGCAGATAAAGGAGCTGGGCCGACTCCGGAGCGAAGTCAGAGTGCAAACTGAACCAGAGTAATGCGGTGCTTGAACCAAGACTTGCTTTCCACTTGCCATATGTATGCTATATCAACCCATATGCAAGGATGGATGCTGAGATCCAATACTGTGATTACCACTTTCTAACGGGTTTCGTGAAGGCTTCACGCGTGCGCGCGCCCGCAGGCGCGAACTGGCGCGAAAACGACGCATGAGCCCGCAGGCGCAATATTGACGCGAGTATGCATAAATATATAATAGTGGTGACGATATTCTACACTTTTAATAATGTGATTACTCCATTTATGTTTTTAATTTCTTTTCATATAACCCGTTTTCTATAGGTTGAGCACATTTTATTTGAAACTGAAACATTTTCATTTATTAATGGAAAATGTTTCATAATTAAAAAGTTTTTTAAACATTTTATCTTACTAAAAAATTCTTAAAATTTTTTAATAAATATATCAATTAATCAATAATTCAATTGATCATGCTAATTAACCACACTCTCCACCCCTCCCAATCACCCAAGATCTATTGATTAAGGGGTCAAAGTCAGGATCAAGTGATTAAGGTACTAATTAAACAATTATTTGTACAGCATAACATAAAAATGTTTTTTGTAAGAACATTACATAAAATTATTAAAATCATCTTTTGTTTTTATTAAATTTTTATTAAAAATATCAATTACTTAATAAATCTACGAATCAAACTCTAATAAAATTCATCATGTTTGTAAACATGGGAAAAGACATCTTGGACTTGTTATTATTCATATGTACACAGATTTCAACTCCAACTCCGGCTCCGCAGGCTCAGTGCTCCTTATCATTAGCTTGCTCAGACTTCGAGCTCTTCCCTGACTTTGATTCCTTCACTTATTCATGTCGGCAGCTTATGGCTCGTATAGTTCCAGCCAGTCAAAGTTAAAGAACTCACCACCCACTTGCATGGAGTGTTGAGGTGTGAAAACCTCGGCTGAGCCGAGGTGTCACCGCCCTCAACAAGATACCAAGTTTGAAAGAAATACGATCAAGAATAAAAACTCGAACCCTGACCCTATGACTCATTACCGTATATTTAGATGTCCTGTTCCAAATGTCTCGCCGATCTCAGAAACTTCTTTTCCTGTCTTAGAAATTCCTAATTTGATACATCAAGTGTCAAAATCTAGCAAAGTCAGGGAAACCCATGTCAACGGCCGATATGATTTAGATTTACTGACGGCTTAGAGATCCAAAACAGTCAAAAATGGTCTCACCGCCCTTAGAAACCACTAATTCGACGTTTCAAACGTCAAATTCTCACGACGTAATGGAAATTCCCAAGTCAATAGCCGACATGACTTGCACTTCGCTCGGGCCTGTAAAAAGCCTAACAATAAATTATTAACCCTACTCCTCAAAATGGCCACCCACCAAAAGCTTAGCATTATAAAAGGCCATAACCAGAAAAACAACTTAGAATGAGAGGCGTCACCTCTTTACGGGGATGCAACCATACGTAACCTCGTCTACGACGAGGTGACACCGCCGCAATAAAATAATCGCCTGAGTGAAGGGACACGTACTCTTTATGACACCCTAAATGGGTACCTAAAACTTTAAGAGGGGGCTACAACCCCCTTTGGGGGAATGCAGGCAGACATAACCTCGTCAACGACGAGGTGACATCATCACCTAGATGTATACAAAATTTGAATCGGATACGACCAATAGAACTCGAGAAAATAAATTCAAAATCTACCCCCGTGACTCACTACCTTACTTAAAATCTAACTAGGCCATAACCAAGTTTTGGGGCTCAGCACCTTTGCTAAGGGGGAGCACGGATAGGTGGTTACGTCATAAAAGGTGATACCAAGTTTCAAGGGGATACGATAACCCTAACTGTATTAAAACGAGGGAAAAGTTAAAATTGGAGGGACTTAGCTCGTATTTGTAAAAATGGGCGGATCTTAGTTCGTATTTATCTCCATAGAAGTTACCCAATTAAAATATGGTCCGAAAGTACTTGTCACTACTTTACACAAAACTTAATAAACGATTTGGTTTGTATTTTGTGAAAAAGTTGCGAAATTTCAAGTTACTTCAAAGAATAGTTCATAATATTTTTGAATTGTAAGAGTGTTAAAAGCATTACCATAAAACTGTGCCTCCCTTCCGAAACAGTATAAATAAAATTTTAGGACATGCTAAAATTAGAAGAAATCAATGTGAACATCTAACTGTAGGATGATAATAGAAAAAATTTGAGCATATGAGATTAGTGAAAGCTGATTGGAAAACATACATTTTAAAAAATATATATTAACCCTAAAAATTGTCCTGTATTTCTTAAATTTATTTTTCTAAGACATTGAGTCTCCTAGTGCAACGGATATGAATAAGTACTTACTGAATGGAACAGAAATGTAGATTTTAAACAAAGGTAAAATATTGAATTCATTCTCATCTAACCAGAGTTTAATAATAATAATCTTAACCAAATTTTGACAAAGAGAAGGAATAGGCTTGAAATACATTCTAAGAGAAACCTAAGCCTCAAAGGCATTATCATAAATGCAGATCTTCGTCTTCAAGTTAAGAAGCATCTAGAATGAATGCCCCACATTGAATACATAGTACGCTTAAAATATAAACCCATAAAATTTCTATTTTGTTGGGAAGGAGCAAATACAATTAGAGTATATTGTGAAATAATAAAAATAAATAAAATGTTATAATTTTACAATAAATATAAATGCAAATGTAATTACATTTATAATGCATTTCATTACTTAATGTATGATAAGTAATTAGATAAAAACAAGAAACATTCAATAAGCGCCTCCTAAAACAAATGTATTAAGAACGCTCAAAAAGTGATCAATATATTATAATCTAAGAACGATTCGGAGGATATGATAGCATTTATTTTTGAAGATGTGAAGCGGATTTAGATTGAAATACAAAGTCACTTAAACATTTCCGTGTTATATAATATATATTATAATAATATATAAATATTAATATAAGTATAATATATATATATATATATATATAGTAAATATATATATATAGTAATTAATAATTAATAATACTATATTAATATAATATTATTATAATAATGATATATTATAAATAACTAAATATTTCACATAAGAGCCTATAAAGCTAGATATATACAAAAGATAATATAGAATTAGATATATGTCTATAAGTAATTATAATATTTACCGTGTAATTCCAAAGGCAGCAATCATGGTATTTCTTTAGTTATTAGAATGGATTTCTAATTAAACTAAAATTGTGGATAGCTGGATGCCCAAATGGTAGAGGTTAATCAGATATTCTCTGACTGCGCTGGTTTAGTATGTTGAGGGTAACTGATAGTGTTTGGTCGGACTAAGCTATGATAAATACTTTTTAGATATATATAATATATATTATATATTATATATGTATTAATATATAAATTATTATTAATACTATATTATATATATTATATAGTTATATAATATATATATTTATATATATATATTAATATATATTAATATATATATAGTATATATAATATATAATATATAAAGATAAATTATATTTATATATATATATTAGGTAAAGATAATATTTATTTATTTATTTAATTGCTCATTTTTTATTATTTATTTATTTATTTATTATTATATTAAATATATTATATATATTATAGTATATAGTATAAGTATATATATATAGTATATATTAATAGTATATTATTAATTATATTATATAAATATATATAATTAATATTATGATATATATATATATATATAATAATATTAATATATTATATATATATTATATAATATATATAGAACTAAGAATAGAAGGAATATTGATAATTTTTTTAATATTTCGCTAAACGTATACGATGCGAATATTTTTTTAATATTCGCAAAATACGAATATTAATGTGAAACCCCAATATTATCTTCTATTCATCTCAACCATAAATATATTAAGATGTTCCTTATTTAAACATATATAAATAAAAATAGGATATAAACGGTTTATTTCTTGCATCTCAATATAGTTGTATAAATTTATTAATATATATATATATATATATATACTATATTATATAATATACATATATATAATATATATAACATTATTAATTATATATATTATTATAAATATTAATATATAATAATATATACATATATTAATATAAGTAATATATTTATAATATATATTATATTAATATATAATAATTATATATATATATTAATATATATAAATATATATATATATTAAATATATATTATAATTATTATATAATAATAATATTAATTTAAGTGTGGGTACGAATCCTTCAGGCAACTTTTTGCGATTCGAATCCTAAATCCTGAAATCCGTATAGTTATGTAGTAAAACTCGAGAATCTCAGTATATCCTCAGCATCCGAATTCCATGCACCTTCGAATTCGTGAACATCCGAATTCGATGACGTGTGTGTGAATGTTCGAACCTCCGAATCCCGAATCCGAATCACCTCATTAATAAAATAGACTGAATCCGAAATCTTAGTAGGTAGATATTACCGATAAATCCGATTCGAATACCTCGACAATCTGAGTGAGATTCGAATCTTTCCAATTTATTTTTATTTACAATTATATTTACACATAACCTTATACATTATATCTTTACAAATATTTATTCACTTTTATCATATAGGTGTTACAGTAAAAATTGTTTTTTTCCATTTTTAATTTTTTTATTACTGACTTATGATATATTAATATTATTTTCATGCTAATAATATAATAATTTCTATTATATATTATATATATATATTAATATATATATATTATATATATATTATATATATATATATAATTATATATATATATATAATTATATATATATTAATATACTATATTCATATTAATATTCTATATTATAATATTATATATGTTATATATTATCATTAATATTTATATATTATATATACTTATAGAAACTTATTGTCAGTTATTGTTTAAAACGCATGATCAATATTTAAAGTAAAAGGCAATTAATAATTACAAAGTATTGTGGATATTTTTATAGATTCACTTTTTAAAAATTAATGTATAGAACACGCAGATATTTATTATTTTTATAGAGTTTATTTATTATTGTATTATTTATTTTAATTTATATATTATTTATATATTTATATTTATTATTAATTTATATAATTCAATGTTATTATTTTATAATTATTTATATTATTATATTAATTATTATATATTTATTTAATTATTTTAATTTATTATTATTTATTATATTCATTAATTATATTATTATTATAATTTAAATATTTTATAATTGAGATTTTTTTTTTTTAAATAATGTTTATTTATCTATTTCTAACTGAAAATGTTAGTAATAATAATAATAATAATAATAATAATAATAATAATAATAAAACAACTTGAGACGGATTTTAGTAATTTAAATAAAATATATTTAAAAAGTCACAATGATAATTTTACTCACAAGACTAGATGGATCACAATTTGAAATGACATAATTAACAAAGACTGCCATGTATGCATTATATTTCATAGATATTAATTTAGTTAGTGACTGAAAAGGTCCGTGATCTTCAACCTGAAATAAAAATGAACCAAAATAAAGTGTAAATATGTAAATACAGATATAAAAATATTTCAGAATAAACATTCAAAAAATAAAACAAAACAAATAAGTAATCAGATGAATAATAACTTTCCTATTAACAACAATTTTTTTTTTATCCAATATTTTATCTCGTCAAAAAATGGAAATGATCATAACATTTTAAGAGGGTTTTAAACTTTCAGTTTAAAGGGGCTTTTGAAAATCTTGTCATATTTTAATTGTAATGACCAAGATATTAGGTTTATTTACTACATTCACATATCTTATTAGCTTATCAGAGAGTAACTTCAAACTAAATATTTTTTGTTGAAAATTCTCTAATAGAAGACCAAATAGAATTAAGAGTTACACATTTTTTATTTAAGTTTTAAATATGATAATATAAGAATAGCCTTATTATATATTGTTATTAGCTATATATTATAAAACATATATATTATAATATTTATACTTACTATTTTATATAATATAAAAACTTAAAATTAAAACTATTATTACGATGGATATCGAATATTAATAATTTATGAAAGAACAATATATACTATGTTATACATATCTTTTATTAAGTTCGAATTTATAACTTTGCAATATTTGTTGCGATGTTTTTTAATAAATATAGATTTCCTAAATGAATAGAATATATTTTATTATCACCTTTTATAGTTTTATTAAAACCACTGTCAATGTAGAAAGAATTAAGTTATTATTTTAATAAGACAGTATTAAATTTAACATCGATGTCATTTATATAATATATAATAATAATTTAATTAATAGTAAAAGTAATCGAAAACAAGATTTAAAAGATTAAAAATTATTATTAATCTTTATACTTCTCCATTTATTGCTAATTATGAGACTCAATAGTATTATATATATCAATAATTACGAATTATATGTACCTATGAAAGTTTGGAAGTATCAAAGGATATTAAGAACAGACCTTTTAATAGATATAATGAAATGACATAGTCTCTAAAAGGTATAGGTTGATAAACAAATAACATACAACAATCCATCATTTATATGAAAAAGTCATGTCATAAGAATTTATTGAACAATAATAAAATATAATTGATTGACAATGTCTACTTCAACAGCTCAAACGTATTGTAAAGGAATGAGACTTGTCACCATCAAACTGTAAAGAAAGATGCAAAACTAGAGACTAGAATAATTGAGAGAAAGCTATTCACAGTTAAAGCAGCTGTAAAAGAAGAAATTTCTTCAAAAAATCAATTATAAATGTAAGTCAAATACAAATTACGACTATACAATAATGGAAAATAGTAACCACTTCTGTTATGTTATAAAATAAAAGATTAAGTATGAGAGCAATAAGGCATACTTTCAAATATAAAATTTACCTAATAAGTAAGATAGTATAGTAGTTCACGAATTCTAATAAAGAAAATATAGAGAAGAATAAGAATAAGTACAAGACAGTATTTAAAAGTTAATTTCATTTATCCGCAATACTCACATAATAGTTAGAAACATTTTTATTACTAATGGTGAAGATGTTATAATATAAATGCAGATCTTCAAAACCAAAGTCAAATGACGGGCAAATCTTAGCATATCTATAATAATGCAGAATTTTCATCACAAGTAATCCGTCATAAGCCTTGTCAATAGAAACATAAGTCTCATCTTAAAGTCTAATAAAATAAGTAATGAAGGTCTGCTTTCCAATAAGGTCAAAGTTCCCTTAAAACTTAGATAAATGAGTCCTTATTGAGATGATATTTATAATTAGATAAAGGTTAAATAACGCATATATCTATATTTTTAATATTTTTTAGATAATTTAATCGATTAAACCTAAGTTGTAAGACAAAACAAAGTAAGATTTAAAAACCTAAGTTGTTTTTTAAATTCATAAAAAAGATAAAATGTATTAACAAGCAAAGAAAGAATTAAATCCTAACTTTGTGAAATATATACCATAGGTTCATTAAAAGAAACAAGGAAGGAAAAGTATGTAATCATAAATCAAGTTTAAAGATGTTTTTGCATATTCAGATCATATTCTTTAACACAAAGAAAAAAATAGATTTGATTATCAGCAAAGATTCTTTCAAAGCACAATGAAAAAGAATAAAACAACATTCCTTATCTCTTTCATACCTCGAAAAAGTTATGTTATAATTATAGGTTTTATAAATATGTATTTAAAATATGCATTCATCAGTAAAGAGTAATTTGAGAAATCTTGATTTTGATATTTTATATAGTTATATTTATAAGGAAAAAGAAATTTCATATTTCTTTTTATATTATAATTTTTTTGGTTTCAATCCTTGAAATATGGAAGTTAAAATTATAAAATAAATAAAGTTCCACAAAAACGGGTAGAATGTTAATGTATTTATCATTAGAATTTATACTCCTGTCTCAATCCCAGAAAGTTGCAAAGATAGTAAGTTATAAAACAAGAAAATGCGCATATAGCGTGAAAGAGAGTGATTCTTATTCATCACTTGACAACAAAAATATTCATTTAAGAAATTGAATGACGTAAGTTTCAAGATAAGAGAATATATTTATAACTATTATCATCTAAAGTTAATAAACACATTATGGTCCAATATCTGAATATAATTAATAAGATCAATTACAATGTCTAAATCGATAATGCTCCAATATATGCAATGGACAATTGCCCAATATTTGGTCTAGCGCATGAGGTAAAGTACTATAGCGAGTAACAGCAGAAGCGTTCCAATGCTTTTGACTCCAGGTAACGGTTCAAATGTTAGCAGCAGACGACCATCAACTTGCTCCATTGGGACATTTATTTTGTTAAGAGATAAAGACCTCCAATGTATCGTTTGTCTTATTTATAAAACGTTTAACTTTACTATTTTGAATGTTGTCACTATTTATGCTTTTCAAAAATTTAATAACTAGCTGAAAATGGCCCCTTCGCCGATCAATGATAAGTAGATGGGGATCATTTTCATAAAATTCTGAAAGTATTGTCTATATTCTAGAGCGCCGACGTACTAGAACTATTTAGCATTTTTTTTATCTCACTAATAAAAAGCGTTCTAGTGGCTCGATAGACTCATCAGCCTGTTTTTACTCTATAAATTAGGTCTAGGCCCAAAGACCACTCAATCTGCGTTCTCCATTGTCTTCCTGAAAACCAGTAGTCTGGGTATTGCCTAAACGATGATTGGCGTTGTTGGGATCTGAAAATTTTGTCGGTATATTTAGTAGTGAATGCAAAAGATGTACACCCATATGCAAAGCACCTACTTTGAAATTTAAACTTGTAACTCCTAATGAAATTATTTTTTCAAACACCCGCTCACATATTAAAAAAGATCTGAACACTTTACTCAAAATCATGATGTATATGCATGCACTCTTCGAGATCTGTCCAAACCGCTTCAATTTCACTTGAAGTTGAAAACTGCTGCAAGCAGGGGACAGCTCACCTGACCCTAGCTCTTTGATCTTTATTTTTTCATTTTCCAACTCAAATAATTTTTTTATTTTATGATAAACAATAAAAAGTTTTATGCTCAAAGACTTTCTAGAATAATATGCATCTATATCACCTAAAACTACTGAATAGAGAGTAGATTTCGGCGTATATCATTACCTTTTTAAAGATATTACTTAATATGTACGATGTGAAAGAGTCTATTAACTATAAAAATGCTATCTTATATGAGTTCTGCCTATGCTGATGGTTTATCTCTTCAGAAAAATGACATATATTATCCTTTGGCGTAATAATAAATGTACGTATATCCAGTTAAATTGAGCCCTCAGAGACTCCCATCGCCGGATGGGCAATAATATAATAAAGCGTGTCTCTGATTCGCACATAGTCCTATTCAACTCAACAATTATATATGAAATAACTACTAAGCTATTCATTTGAGGTCGAGTTTTTTAATAAAATTATTATGATAATTATACTACTTTATACTTATCTAAAACATAATTTGGAGAGTGGGAAATTACTCAAAGTGTCATGTTGAGAACTGAGGTAGCAGTTTGTACGATTGACCTCTATAAATGTGTCCACAATGATAAGTGGGGCTTTTAACGAATAGACCGCTAGTAACCCGGTCCGCAATCACGATTTCTAAAATATATGCATCTGCAATTATTCAATGCGGATGTTACGGAACCCAGCTGTAATGACAGACATATGTAAGTACAATATTGACACGACAGTTACATGTTTACCTTTATCCTCTATGATAGTGTCTGATTAAAGTCCTTGAGTATCTCATGAATACAACAGAAAGTTATATTATCCACTCACAATTTTTATACTTATTTCTTATCCTGTAAATTTTGACATCTAGGATATTATCCATATAAACAACGTCTTGAGCTTTTGTACTGTCAATATTTATAACTTATATACAAAAGAGAAGATCTTATTTAATATCAATACCGCCTACGAACCGAACATATATACGCAATTTAAATGTACGCTATTATACCTTATTATCTTATAAATCATTGCTTTATCATCTAAATTGCATGACCAAATTCATTTATTCTTTACATTTTTTTTCAACTTAAAAAATCACTGATATTGAGATCTTCCGCACTTTATATAGTTGGATTCTATCTATCTATAGTGTTGGTCAGACAAAGGAACTTTGAGAAAGTTTCATTTCCTCCAGCTCGAACTATCACCATCATAATGTCTTATATCACTTGAAGATGGAGATATATATATACCCTCTGCGATGGTGTGTACGGTTTTTTATCAATATTGCGCGATTTCCTATGGAACCTTATATGAGTACAGCAAAGCATTACTATCAAGTTGAACCATATATACCTGCGAGGTAAAAATAAAGTTAAAGTACTTTTTGAGTGTATTTAATTCAACTCTTTATGATAAAATGCTTCAAACTGCAAAAAAATATAAAATATTATTAGAGTTCCAATTAATTATACGAATGATTTAGTGGTGTGTCTTTTTGAGCTTTAACTTGAGATTCATTATATGCACTCAAGAGTGCCAAAAATCTATTGAGGCATAATAATAGTATCAACTGCGGTCTCTGTCTTCGCGGTAACCCTTAATTCAATGGCTATTAAAAATGACAAATTCAAATAACAGCGCTTCACATATATTTAGGTATAATTTATACGGGTTTATCTCAATTCTCAACCTTTGAGTTAATCCATATTATACCTTCATTACCATCTTATCGCTTTAATTATTCATTTTTCTAAAGATTTCACATCTACTCTTAATTAAAATTGACTAAACTGTGAAAATCAGATATAACTAAGTGATATATATATTCGCATAACCCTTTTGATTCACTAGTGTAGGATTAATCTGACTAGTATTTATTATGTATAGTACAAATCATAAAATAAAATATAACTGTAATCACTGACATAACAGCATTACATATTATATAGCATATATCATTCACAGACCTGACATGTTGCCATATAAGAAAAATTATAAAATAATAATTCTGGAGGCCAGCGATGAAGTTATAGAGAATAAGCGACATACATAACAGATCATATGACCGACACTGAGAATATTCGGCGCAGTCAGCAACACAATACGCATCATCGGATTTTCCTCTTCTCAGTATAGTTCAAGAAGGAAATGGATCATAGACCCCCGCAGCCGACTACAGATAAGACATTAGTGGGAGAGCACTCACCCAACTAGCGAGGCGGTCTACAGATGCACTGGTCGGGAATGACTCGCGTTAACGCGAAGGTGAGCCCATGTCTAGTCTTGACTCCCACCCGCTCA
>JABUQX010008156.1:65000-68441 GCA_015478945.1 Trachelipus rathkii
CGAAAAAAATACACGGCTCAACATAGCCCTGATTTAATAGGTTTAATTATGCTCATTATCAACAGTAATTTTCAAAGTTCGGTTTCAAAGATTTTTTAATATTTGTAATGAGCAACATGCTCATTTTAAGTAAAAAGAACACTTGCAACAGGGTGAAAGATTGTTCTTGGATTGTCTCCGGATTCGGAGCGGAAGCAAAAAAGCAATTCATTTAGTTGGAGGCAGGAGTCGGAGTCCGAGTTGGAACCTGGCTGGTATTTTGAAATGAAACCAGAACAGTCAAAACTACCGGCGCACAGTTCTTTTGAAGATTTTTGTGTATATATTCTATTTGTATTTGCGTTTTGAGTAATATGTTTTAAATGTATTTACTATTGCTAATATATTAAAACAAATTTTTTATTAAGTTTAAAACTATTTTCATTGATTATGTTTGTTTGAATAATTCTAAATATGAAGCCCGAATGTTTTTGTTGAATTAGTTTTACGGATAAGAAGCAGGCTTTAATGGTTCCATTCCTCAATGTTTTTTATGTTATAATTAGCCTTTTAACTTCTAGTTAGTTCTAAGAATAAAATCATCATTGTTACTTTACGTTTTATTTTTATTTTTTTATTTAAGATTTTAAGATTTATTGATTTAAGATTGTTTTTAATTGCTTTTTTTTTTTTTTTTGGTGAATTATTTAGTTTTACCTCTAATCTAGTTTACTACTAAAATTGCCATCCCTGGTTCAAAATAATGTACAAATGTATAATAATAAATATAATAATATAATAATAATAATTAATAAAAATATATAATAATAATATATAATAATAATAATAATGATAATAATAATAATAATAATAATAACAATAATAATAAATTAATAATAATAATAAGAATAATAATAATATAATAATAATATAATAAATAATATAATAATAATAATATAATAATAATAATAATCATAATTAATATAATAATATATAATAATAATAATAATAAGAGGGAGGTTGGCTAAGAACGTGGTCATTTCAATACTTACAATGTCCGTGGCTTATCGTTTAATTTCGAACCGTGGAACACAGGATGGTAAGGGGATTATCTTTAACTTTTTTAATATATGCTAATTATCACTTATTCATAATTTAAGTCTGAACGGTGAAGAATATAATATGTATACATTAAACTTCAATAGAAAAAATCTCGAATCTCCTAAATTCGATGTTCTATGGCATAAAATATATTCACTGCTACACAATCTGTGTTTTTGCTATGGTCTCAATAGAAAAGATTTTGCATTTGTGAAGTATTTCTATTTACGAGATTGTTCATCTTCTCATACAAATGTGAGTCCCATAAGTAAGGGGTTTCCAAATTCATAACATCATGGGTGAGTATTCCTTTTCAGTTCCAGTGAAAGTGGAAGCAGAATTTCATCCCCCAAAGCCATTCAACGATTTGTAAACCTAAAAAGGGAACTAACCATTATTGACATCCCAACCAAGTTCAGTTACACTGTGTTTCACCGTTAGTTGTTATCTCTATAAATTCGCTGTCTTCTCTCATATTGGTAATCTGGGAGAAAACCTTTTATTTTAATGCTAATGCTTTCTTTCCATCAGCGTAAATCCTGCTCGGAGAGTATATCTGCACTTAAATCTGTTTATTGAAGGGCTTTTGCGTCGTTCTCGCTAATTTTACATGGAATGACTGTCTTACTTGAAAACGCTTCAATCTTCTCAACAAGTATGGTGGGCTGTAAATTGCTGGAGCGGATAATACTATCTAAGATAGATGAGGATACGATACGATGGCTACATTGATTCAGTGTAAGAATCATGTTCGATGTTGATTGTGTTCTCGATCGATTCAGGCTGGAGACAAGGTTATTGTTAGTGCGAAAATTTCGTTTGCACACTAATAATTTTTTTATTCAGTATGAGATTTACAGGATAGGCGATCTACGAGCAAAGCGGACTTCGCAAAGTGAAATGGTCTGACCTCCTTAGTTCAATCTTATATCTCCTACTCGCTGCTTGCAAGAACATTTCTATAAACTTCGTAATCTCCTTTTTCCCTTTATATCGGTCTCATAGTGCTTTGCATAATACTCCACTGAAAGATTGGTTTTTGCACCTTGTTCATACCTATAAGATAACCCTGAACTCTGACATCCACCTGCTTCAGCATCTTCTCTCAGGACGTCTCATGCCCTTACCTGTGATTACATTCTGATGATGTGCGTCAAAGCCTGAATGATATGAACTTTGGAGGCAAGTCTACTTAGATGGCAGTCTTCCCTAATTTGAAGGAACGTGCCCCTAAGCCGGCACCGAATTTTCTTCAACTATAATCTTAATAATAGGCATTATTACGAAGCATGGAAGAACGCATATGTCCAACCTATTCAAAAAAGGAAGGCAGCACCAATACTTCTAACTAACTCTGTATCGCCTCTCAATTGTATTCTGTTTAAATTCTTTAAAACTTCTCAACTCTCCTTCTGTGATCATCATTCATCTAAATACACATCTTTTTGACTATCAGTAGGTCATTCAACGCTCGATTTCTTACGATGATAATACTTCTATCTAGTCGATTTATTTACCTAATTTGCAATAGGGAGTTGGTGGTGGACTTAAAATATTGGGGGAAAGATTTCTGCTATTTCTGAAAAAGAAAATATTTTTTTTTAATATTTTTTTTATGGTTTTTCATGTAGTGGAGGCAAAACAAAACGTGATAGGCAAAAAGCAATGCGATTTTTGAATCCAAGTCAAAAATATGTATAAAAAACGTTTCTCGTATCATTAGGCAACAGAAAAACTTAAAGCTTGCTAAAAGTAAAAAAGTCTTAGATTACTCTAGAAGGAGAACGTGATAATGAAACACCCATACATCCACCCTACATCACCCATCATCCACATACATCACCCCAATAATCAACCCATACTCCACCCATGCATACTCATCAATGGAGAATATCCTCCTATAGAAGTTAGTACTGGGGCTGTGGAAAAGAGGTTTGACGGTACTAACAAAATTCCTTAATTTGGGATAACATAATTTGACCCTTCTAAGAAGATCACAAAAAAAAGAAATGAGGGACATGAATTATTAAAAGCAAAGATGTTAGAGTTTATTTTCAAAGAGATATATTGGCAGTTGTGTGGAAGATATGTCAAATAATGAATGAAAAGCGAGTTATTGAAGATTGAAATGTGCGAGAAGATTAAAGATGAGTACTCAAGGATACCCACGAAGCATCACTTACTTCGTATTGAATGTTTCGTCTATCAAAATAAAAGTAGTAATGAAGAGTGGAATGTGCGACTGAGTGAATTTGGAGAAAGTAACGTCGATTATTTATCATGCAAATAGAAAAAAAAGGTTGAGGATTAACAGAATTTGAGGACACCCTATTGTAGATTCAAAGGATAAATGGTGGCTAT
>JABUQX010008157.1:0-27500 GCA_015478945.1 Trachelipus rathkii
CGTTTGTCATAGTTAAGGACTGGCATTTCTAGCAATCTTGGATTAAAAATGTACACTTTCGATTAAATCCTCATACTACTCTCTCTCAGGGGTTAGAACCCCATTATATTAGCTATTCTTCTTAGGCTCAGGGTAGGAGGCTAGAAAAAGCTGAAAAAAATAAGTAAGGCACTCTGAAAGTTTGGGCCACTTATTGTGTGGGCACTCACTTGGCACTATGTGGCACTCAGCTTGCACTCATTGGCACTTCACTTGGCACTCTTATTGGGCCCCACTTTTCCAACTTTGGCACTCACATGGCACTCACCTGGCACTTCATAGGAGATAATCATTAGAACAGAACTCGAAATTGACACTTTCAACTTCTTACAAGGTGTTTGAGGATAACCAATCAAAGCCATACAAGTTGCAATCGTGTAATGGTTCATAAAAGACTCCATGGGTATAGTAAGGTCAAAGGCGAAAATTATTCATGAGTCAAACAAGGTTAGAGAGTTAAGACAGTCAAAAAAAAAGGGACTATAGCACACTTTAAAGGTAGTTAAGTGATCTAAAAATAAGTAGATTTACCGTGTATGGTTCATATTAATTTGACACCCTATAGGAAGACCAAATAAGGGTATTAGTTGGCAGTGGTAATAAAAAAAAATGTTTTGTTACGTAGTAAGTAATAAGTTTGTAAAATGTAAGTGTCTAAGGTGTGAAGTGTAAGTGTCATAGATGAATGTTTGTGATATAAGTTGTAAGGTTATTAATAATAAAAAATAATTGTGAATTAATACTATAGAGGGTGATATTGCATGTGTTGTGTATATATAAATATAAATATATATAAATATAATACATATGTGTGGTTTTACACAGTATTTAGGATAGGCTCCCGAATACATTAGACGATATACAAAGTTTAGTAGTAAACGGAAATATTATGTGTAAACGGGTTGATATGGGCACAGAATAGTTGTATTAATTAAGGCATAAAATAAAAGATTAGACGTGTACATAGGTTATCAAAGATATTGATTCACTCCCATTGAAAGCTATGATCAAATTGCTGTAGGGGTGGGTGAGGGGTTGAAAAAGATTGATACGTCTCGCGATATGAGAGTGGATACTTTGGCGCAAAAAAATTATAGAACCAGTGGTAAGGGGAAGCCAAGGGTTTAAGATATGGGGTTGGCCCGAACAATTAACGTGAGGCAAAAAATGACCCATGGAAGACCCAAAGGGGTAGCCTAGTCCAAAAATTAGTACTCTCGTGGAAACACAAAATTAGACCCATGGAAGGGACCTAGATAAAGTTATAGTAGGGACCGTATAGTAATGACTATACATGGACATTTCCGGTCTACGATATGATAGCTTATATATACATAATACAAAATTTTGATCCATGTGAACTCAGCCGATAAGTATACCAAACACGGTGTCTCGTGTTATACCACTAAGGAGGTATCAAGTATTATATAATATACGAACTTCTCAAAAGCTTCATATCACTACATTTACTTCGAGTCTAAATCGAAAAACGTTTAAACGTATCTCCGTCTCCTAACTATAGACTCGTTTCTAGAAGAATAAAACATCTTTTTTTTTTTTTTCTTTTGTTCCTCTTCTTCCCTATATTTTCATTCCGAATATGTTTTTTTCTCGTTTCTTCATCGGTTTTAGAACGGCAGCACCTACTGTAAAACAAATTATTTATGTTAAATATTTTCCGTTAATTCCTTAATTCTTGAACTTTATTTTCCGTCCACTCTCTCTCACATTCATTTCATCCCAGCATTTTAATTTCATCTACTGATTTTTTTAATTTTAATTTTATTTTGTCTTTTATAATAACTCGTAAGCCAAAACTCGTCCTGACGCGATGATCCTTTCGGTCCATGTTTAATACTTGTGTTTCGATAATCGCTAAAACTGCTAGGTCTCTGAACGTTTAACAAGTATGAACTCCTCCTTCATACTGGAAACATATCCTTTAAACATGTACGAAGGGGAATTTAAATCCCTCTCAAATTCCTTGACATTTTGGTTTCCTAGACTGGTTGTGAATCCATCCCATAAGAAAAACTTTAGGGAAACATCAAAATTCGTTCACCTGTTATTCTTATATGATAACGACATCACCATTATAGCTCTATAAACACATAGAGGTTCTAACTTCTCCTGCCTGGGACCTTAAATAGCCCTCGTTCTGAGGGAAATTTTCTATCTAAAAATTTAACCCTTCAGCATTACAATGAAAAGGCTCCATATTGGGTTCTACCACAAGAGCTGTTGATGCCAAAAAACATAACCTCACAATATCCTAACGAGAGACTATTTTCCTCCCTAACACATTAAAACTCGGCTTTGTAAAAAAAAATAGCGATAGGCTGCAAGCAAATAGAGATCGCAGATAAGGCAGTCATAAACTTCACCTGACTGATTTTTTATTAAAGATGCCCATACATGGTGAATACGGTTTCTCCTATTTACTGCGTGACCCTGACAGATATATGGTTCACGAATATTATTTTCTTTGGAGACGACGATCCTATTCCACCCCCCTTACTTCGAATTAAGTGGTGTACTAAATAAAAAAATAAAATTTGTAGTTTCTGTTGTATTATTGCTAGGCACGTTCATGTTAATTTGAGCAATAAATGAGTGAGAGGGGAATAGTTATTAAGATTGTATATATAAAATATTTATAATATTTGTTAGTGGAAAGTAAAAAATATTTTGAGTGTTAGAACTTGATACCACGGTGGTGCTGACGCATTAACCAGATTTTATGGTACGGCAACCTCAACTTTTCTTCGATAAGGATTGTATCGAAAAAATTTAATGGAGTTGCCTCGAACATAAAAAAAATATCAAGTTATATAAGCTAATATAAGTGGTCAGTTAATTGCCCATAAAAAATTAGGTTAGTTCTCATAAAATAAATTAGGTGTATGCCGAAAAATACTACATAATAATATATACTAGTAAATATAATAGAAATACGTGGTGTACTACAAAAAAAAATAGAACACAGTTTATTGCTGATGTCAATTAATTATAAGGAATATTACTGCTATTAAAAATAAAGGTAATTAAAGTGTGATTAAACAGATGGCAAGACCAGATGTGATTGAAGTCAGGTAGTGTATCGAAGAAAGGAGAGTATTTATATTTTTAAAAATAACGTTTCAATTCACAAAATTGAATAGTGTCAAGAAAAAGCCTTGTGAAATGGAAAGTCATTCCATATATATATATATATATAGTAGCTATACTTCAAAAAGAGTGTATCAAAAAAGGTAAAAAAATCGAGGGTTATTAATATATTATATAACACATATCTTTTTATCCATAATTATGATCGCCTTAATATACCTCACTACACAATAGCTTTTAACTAAAATATTTATTTATATCAAAAGTTATTTGAAATAATATAAAATGGATATGGGCATTTAAAAGGTGTCGTGAAAGCAAAGAAACTAATTTAAAATATTGATATTTAAATTATACCCTGCAGTTAAATTCATTATTTTTCTCTTGACCTTAAATTATATCTATTATTATCACTATTAACATTATTATTAACAAATATAGAAATTAATAAAGTATATATATATAGTTACTTATTAATGCTTATAAATTACTAACTATACATCCCAGCCATGTAATAATTATACAAAATCTGATCTCAAATATGATAATCTTATATTTCAAAATATATATTATATATGTGCGGCGTATATATATATATATATATATACTACGATATATATATATATAGGTTATAACTCCTATTTCTCAATAAAGAAGTGTTTCCGGCTATAAATTCTATCTTATTATATAATTAATATATTTCTCTATCTATAAACTAGTATCATATAATAAATACTATAACATTTACCCAATACAGAATAACTATTAACCTAATTAATTTCTCTCCTAATTCATATAATTTAATACTGGCAATTGTAACTGCGTTAATTCCCTACATAGTCTGTGTAGGAACTCAAACACACCGTAAATATAAAACTAACTTTCCATCCTTCCTCGCGAAGACTATGCGTGTGATAAGACTCAAGCTTCTAATTATAATTGCACAAGAACGATAACACACGTCACACATATAAACTATACCATGAATCATGCCTATATCACTACCAACTCACTTCGACCTTCTAGTCGCTCGAGCTAATTCATTAAGTTTATTTATATATTTATTATATATTTATAATAATGAATATGAAAGGACTTAGTGCTATAATATATGACAAGACTAATATTTCATTTAATCCAAGTCAGATAATAACAAACAGTACCTCATTACTAGTATATTACTAATTATATAATATATATATACATAATATATAATATAATATATACCTAACAGTATACCTGATTAATTAATAAAACCTATACTCAATAAAATTAATCATTAATGAGTAAACTTAAGAAAATAAATGCACAATGTTTTTTATCAATTATTTATCTTATTACAAATCATTACTCGTTTTATAGACATAATAAAATACTAATTTAAGAAAGTTAAATTAATAAACTAATTATTTAAATATCATTTTTTACCATATAGAACCTAAATAATAATAATATATACTTTCAGATGTATATATATTACTCACATATATATACGTATTTAATCAATATTCGAGATATATACTGAAATCAATTCCCACATTAATTCTTATAAAACTATTATACTTAATCTATGTAATAAATTTTAATAACTATATAACATCAACATTGCTTATGAACTATGCCATAATAATATTATTAGTTGTTTTAGTTGTAAAAAAATCTACCTTTATATAAATATTACTATGACAGATTTAGCACACAAATATAGAAACTTAAATCTTAACCCTTTCTTTATACGTACTAATTTGCCATTTTAACAATTAATATAGACTGCCGAAAAGTTTCCTAATTGTAATGATTAAATATACTAACTACTACAATTACATATCACTAGACTCTCATTCGGCAGTATTATCCATATACAATAATGCAACTCTATTACGTAATCTTTTAATTTCAATAACTTACCCAGAATGAATTCAAAATTTGCCACCTACCATGTTTAACTAATCGTAATTTTACATGGTATGAGTTCGAAACACTTTATGCTTCCCTCTTGTCATCTTAGCTTATTGACTCTCGCATGCATCCCGTATGTACGGAATGTGTCCATCAAAAACACCATGGTATTACTATGTAATCATTAGCACACATGCTGCTCAATGCAAGTAAAACACTTTTTTATCTCTCATCACTCTTTATATAGAATATAACATATAATAAAAATAACATATAATATAATATAATGCTAATAATAACACTTTTACAACGTCCTGGCAATTCAAGTGAGTGTTACGCCCGACTAACTGCCAATTATGAAGCTTTAACCTCCCAGAAAGCATAGGATACACTCCTGTATCGATGATATTAATAATATTATTAAATAATTCTCTCAGTGAAATATTAGCTAATTGATTATTATTAATTAATAATAACTGCAATATTAATCTTGATTAATCTTATTATTATATGATTGTAGTTCAATTTATACAAGTGATATTATATTCCTTGATTTATTTCATTATTTCTTCGCTCATATATACTATTTCTCGACATATATATACTTCGCGTTGGCTCTGATTATGTTCATCATATTAGCTCTTATTATTATCAGGACTTCTTTGTTTAAGCTTATCTCAGTATAAATTGTAATTCTACCTATACCATTACATGTATGTGACTTCTACTCAGATATTATTTGTATAACTTTTAAATTATATTAAATTTCTACTAAATATTATTTTTTTTTTACATATTAACTAATGTTTTTCAAAGTTGATTTAATTTATTATTATAATAATAAATTTTACTTAAAATGTTCATTGGTGACTCTTCCATAAATTTATTTATCTATTTAAATATATTTCATTCAATTATTAAAACACTGTTGATAATATTAATTATTATTTATTTATTATGTTGTTTAAATTTTTTCTTATATAAAATAATGTTGTTGTAACCTGAACCCTATAAGACTCATTTATAAAATTAGCAAAATATAAACAGAAGTTATACAAGGCACTCACATAATAAAACATGATATACTGATGACGCCTTACTGATACCATTTCTTTTCACCTAAATGGGTAACGGGCCAAATTCAACCAGTATAAATAGATATAGCACTCACATATCCGATTATTAAATATCGCCGTAACAACCACTGCTCTCCCAAATTAAGGAAAGCAGCTTAATTCCTCATTCCTCTCCTTCCCAGTTTCGATACACTGTGGGGTCTCGTGACAAGTGTTATAATTACATAGAGAGATACTAGTGGAAAACGCAGTTAACATGATCCATATATAGTTACATAGGATTTTTACAGACTACTTTGCTAATAAGGGCGAAGGCCTCAAAGTTTTTGATGATGGATATGTCAGGCAATTTGATCATGACAAAAGTTGTCATATATTTTTAGAAAATGTTTTGGGATACAGACCGGCTGAAAGACCAAATAGATAAGAGTTAGAAAGTTCTATTATATAATTGAAATGCCGATGATGGTAGCTTTCCTAGAGAGATTAGAAAGATGGTGTTTGTATAAGCTACAGATAAGCTCAAAAAAAACGATTGAGATTCCACAATAGGAATGGAGTAGGCTTTTGGTTTTTCTGTGAAGGGGGCAAGCTTGGTAGGCCCTTGGCTCACGGGGACTGAATCCACCCCTTACTCTTGTGTTCATTACTGTCCTCATCACACATTGCTCCACAGACTAGAGAGCAGACCATCAACAAAAGTACTCACGCACTATTACTGTGTCGCATAAATACTGACTTACTGTCAGTTACCTCGATCTCATTACTGCCGAGGTACATTGTCTAGTGTGTGAGACAGTGCTGCGTGCTCGCAGCCCAGCGTAAGCTCACGGGCTCCACAGGACCCGGTAGTGTGCTCGTATTGCTAGACTTAGGTCAGCGTTCGTGGTGTGCTGTGGGCTTTACTTGTCTGAATATATTTAGTCGCAACTCCAGCATCGCAACGTCTACCGCTCCCGCCCCAATCTTGGGGAGAGCCGACAGATAGACGCGAGGATCAGCTATCTACTTAAAGTGAAGTAGAGATAATTAAATATACTAGAGCCAGGAAAAACACAGATAGATGGAAAGTGAAGTAAGGTGCCATACTACTAAGAACCAGAAGTGGTGACTCAAGGGTAAATAAGTAAAGGAGTAATGAGTCTTATCTATATCGTACTATATATATAATAGTAAATATATATATACTAATAATTAAGGGCCCAATGGAATAATAATATATATATATATAATAGTATATTAGGTACCAACCACAAACACTTCATATATATGAGCGGTCTAGTACACTAAGCACCCCTGGGTGTCTATTATAATATAATTTTGTGTGTTTAGGAACTTCAGGTGAATCTTTACTTCAAATTAAATATGTTTTTATTCTCGGTGAATAAATGCCTGCTTCGTGCTCAAGTGAGCAGCCACAAATTTCATCGGCCTGCAAAGTCTCAATCATAGGCATGAAATCACGTTATTGAATCGCGTATTCAAAAAAACTAATGCAACCATCAGAGCAAGGTGGTGGAGGATAAAAAACAGGCCAAAGAATATAGTTTGGGCGTCGAGGTGGACAGCCTTGGACACAGTTCACATCAAAGTGCTGATTCCAACATTCAAGAAACTACTGATCCATTTTTCAGAACAGACCTATAACAAAAGGGACGGATGAAAGAAGCCAAAAAAGTTCAAGATATTTTTCCGCAAAAATATGGTATATCTCGCCCTGGCTCACTGTCAATAAGACGGAAGCATGTGGTGTTGATATCCTTACCTATCCACAACGTTTGATTTCATTATGAAAACTGTATGAGACGAATATCATAATTTGTGTTTACAAACCCTTGAACTCTCTAGTGAAAAGTTATAAAGTCTTGTTGATATGGCTCTCAAAATATACAATGGGGACAATCTCTGTACTCCTTTGTTCCAAAAAGTTTATCTTTGTCGTGTGAAGCGAGAAGTAAGACCCAAAGTCTTTGTACGCGATCCCAAGGGACACATGAATTTATAGAGAAACCAGATGTTACCATATGTTTATATCCGAGCAAGGGGCGTGCAGCATTCGAGCAAGTAACCTCCTATGGAAAATAAATATGCCTGGGATATATTAACATGAAGGAAAATAGTCAAAAAAAATAGACTCTAGCAGGTTTTGGGTCTCTAATATACAGGAATGGACACCTTCTCCTCTCCTATCAGGTACCACTATGAAAGAGACCGCTCAACTGGAAAAAGAATAGAGTACGTCAAGGTTCGTTTAAAAACCGACAACACATCACGGTGTCGGACTGAATTGCTTCTACATTTATCCGAAAATCATTTATTTGGAGGAAATAGGATATTTTATAAAAGAGGAGAATCACAAGACGCATTGAAGTATATTAGTTAGGCCATATAGATAGAGGTGTGATGGTTTTTACTCTTTAAATGTTATGAATGAGATTACTTTGTATTGAAAATAGGTGAAAGAAAATAATTAGTGATAATAAGTTAAAGGAAATAATATGACAGGATACGGAATAGAGTTATGTTTGAAGTTGTATTTAAAAGTAGGGATGATTTATTATTAATTATTATTGATTTATTTTAAATTATATATTATTTATTAGTGATGTACCAAGTCCAGTATACTCTGATGTTATAGATTATATAATGTATGTAAAATATTGTATTATTGGTGATTTATGATTTAATATGGTTCTTTTTCTGAATCTTTCTCTCATCTCATTACGCTGTTTGATCTGAACTTGATTCCCCAACCACGATCATGGGAGTGGAAGGTTAAACTATTGTATCCAGCAATCAGCGGACAAATAAGAATCTTCGAAAGATTGAGGAACGAGAGAACATGCTAGAACGATACTAAGAGACTATGGACTGTAGAAATGAAAAATGATTAGAAAAGAATGAGACAGAGGAGACGCCCCATGACATAGAAGCTCTCTCGAGTCATTCATGTCAAAGATGACACATATGAAGTGAAATAGAGTTAGAAATGCACCCGTAGACAGCGCTAAATCAATTTTTGACCTCTTGACAACCTACGGTAGGAATTAAAGTAGGAAGATTAAACGGAAACCTTTGGAGAACAAGTCCAACCCCTTGACTCTAGATTAAAAGGTAAGAAAGAAAGAAAGACCTACAATCAGTCTCGCTACCGATCAATCAAGAACCATCACAGACCCCTCCAAAGCTTTGACATGGTTAAGGAGGCAGACTGAGAAGCGAGTAGGAACTGTGACCCTTAACTGTTAAAGCACAAAGAGAGGAGTGAGTGGTCCTTACCAGATAAGCGTCAAGCGGGGGTAAGGTGGGTTTCCATTAATCCCTGGTAGGCGCCAGCGGGGTGCCACAAAGTGACCCGACGTTACCCCTCACATCTCACCCCACTACCCCACGGCCCCGATTTTCATAGATGCGACTAAACGCTGGGATTATTACACACCACTATATTCTCGTCTCGCTAGCCGCTCTACCAAACTCCCATTTTTCTCCATTTTCAAACATCGTTACATTATATTTGACTCTAATCACTAGAGCTTAATATCTTCGGTGTTTCCTCCCCACCGAGCCGGGTTCTTAAGACCTTTTGAACCACCGACAACACAGCATTACACTGACGTGAACGTGCTGTCGACCCACAGATAGAGAGATACATATACTAGCTGGTTATTAACCAACCCCACCTGGTCTTAAGAAAGAGGAGTTGAGCAGGGTTTTCAAACCTGGAGTAGACTATACAATCAAAGCTAAGCTCCTTTATAGGCTCTCCATGATTAGTTTTAGAATGACCAATTACCACTCTGCAAACACTTTTCACCTGTGTTATACATTATATTATGGATTCATGTGCCATTCATTTAGCGCCCCTGCTTCCTATAACACCTACCACGAGCGGCGCGATACAGTCTAATAGAGTTCCGATCTTACTATTGTTTGATCCAGATGTTAACATTCTCACAGACCTTGAGAGCACACCCGCTAAAGATGTGTCCATCTGAAAACAGTCTACAAGAACTTGAACTTTCGAAGCAACATTCTCGCACTTCAAAACTCGGTATACTTAGGATATTCCTATCCCGGGCCACGACCCTCTCTTTGTCCTTAACGTGTTTTTCACTCAAATCCAGAACTAACGCTCCATTGATATAACCAAATAACCCCGAACTACAAAAGGGTAGACTAAAATCACAGGCAAACAGACATAGTGACACCTACCGAGAGGAGAAGGAGAGAAGGAGAGCCAGGTATGGCATAAGTCCAGTATATCGGGACTCCCAGGGTGAGTTTAGAGCGACAGAATAGGAGAGTCCATGAACAACAAATTGGCTTTCTTCAGTGAGAATTACAACAAGAGCCATCAATCGAAAGAGGAGGAAAGCAGATTTACAAAAGTTCGAGAAATGTTTTTGTAAAGTGAATGGCCAGAAAGATCAGTAGGAGAACCAAGCTGAGTGTATACCACCTTTCGTTCTTGCATCAGAGACGCTCTACTCCTCGAATAGTATCCCTGTCAAACAATTCTAGTTGCTGAATGAAACAATATAGAGAAGTGATTCAGACGACAAACTGAGAATTTCCACTCCCGATACGCGCGCTCTTCTAGCCTGAATTAAGGCTCTACAATTCAAAGAGAACAAGAGCCTCTTACGACTCGAACCTACATTGGGATTTTGAGACAGCGTGAGACGAATGTCATAGTCGTAAGACAGTTAAGAATCCCCTGCGTGTCGTTCCTCCCGTCAACGATTTAACACGCTCTCCATCAACTACCCGACAAGAACGCCGAAGCTGTTCATCAGCGAGTTCAATAGCAGAGAGATTCATTATACAATTTTTATTAGAAACGTCAGAAGCAGCGACGCCTCAAGTGCTCGTTCTCCACCACCGTCTCTGTGCCAGAAAAAACGGCACTTCGAGCGCAGGCAAGGATCGTGCGTAAGATCGAGAGGAATAATAGTATTCACAATTAAGCATGGAAGGTGAAGATGTTGTCCTACACCCACCAACCATAACCTTACTCCTTATCCACGTTTTACTTTCAAGCCCCTCCTTTTTATACACTACGTTTGGTCAGGATCCTTAAACTCCTTGGACGGTCCTACGCGAGTGCCTCTCAAAATACTTCGTCTATTCTAGAGAGTATAGGAGGCCAACTCAGCTGGACGTGAAACACCCCAAATCGTCAAATGGGTATCTCAGAACTCTTGTGCATGGGTAACTCAATACGGAATGTGTGTGGGGTTTCTTGGATTAGTTTTGTGCTACGCAATCGTTGGAGGGCACAACCTTCCACACTCATTCACAACAATTCCTTCTCATTTTTTTTCTTCTAAATACCCCAAACATATTTAACTTCACGCAAAACACCAAGTTCTTTCCCTGCGCTAACTCTGCTAAAACCCCTACGCTTACTACGTAGACATATCGCTTCATTTCAGTTAACCTCAATACAAAATGTCTTGTTTGGTACAAACTTAAATATAACAAACACACAAAAGAGCTAGCACCCTAAACACAACCCTGTTCCCTTATGCAAAAAATACTAAGCGTAACAGAACACTCGTAAGCAACGTTTATATTAAACGTAAACCCAATCACATAGTAGCTTCCTGTTTTTGTTACCCCTGTACAGACAAGTGCCTTTTTCACTCATACACTTTCGAAGATCTTAAGGATTCACTATACAAAATACATATTTGCTATTTCACACTTCAGAATTATTCCTATACTCATAACCAAAATCCACCCTCAATAAATCAAATTTTCAATCTCTAGTACATTTTTCTGCCATACGCTATGCAATCCTAGTAAGTGGATTAACCTACTGATCAATACACGCCCACACATATGTGGCGAGCAAGTTACTCTCTCCAATTATTGGTAAAAAGGCGTTTACCCCTTAAAATGAGCCGAATATAATATCGTTTCTCTCGGGCCTCATGTTATTCCTCAATACAGTTTGCTTCTAACACGTAAGTGCAATAGTGATCCGAGACACTATCCTCTACCACTTCCTAAGACGGCACCTTGTTCTTCTACAACCAGATCTCACTATCGAGGTACGGAGGCCTCGAGCGCTATTCCTTTATGACGGCATCTTCATTATTATATCGTTAACCTCTCAAAAGTACCTATTAGTGCAATTTATATATAAATAATATATACCATTCCCTACAATATATAAATATAAATACTTATATATATTTCCCTATAAATTTCTACAGTTCCCTTTATTTCTCCCTTTATACACACTTTTATATATTTATATTTAAGTAACATTTAAAAATTATTACTCCCCTCCTACAATCCCTTGGAACACTACCCTCCATAAACGCTTTTGAAACCTGCAGCCTTTATTACACAAAAACTTCCAAATCCAATCAAAATCACCATCTTGCCTTCCTAGTTTCATATATCCTGTAATACATTATCTACCAGTAATATTCATACTTATATTATACCTGCAGATTTACCAATTCTTCAACTTTCTTACACTACCTATTACCTATCCCTACTATACTAATAACCTCATACCCCAAAATACTCATATTCCTTCTATAGCTAATTAACAAAGACTTCCAGGCATATTCACTTAATCACTTACTCTTCCTATAAATTTTATTACTTTATGCACCTAAATTTAATATAATGCAGATTTTCCAAAAGTTATTGATTCTTTCACCACCTACTCCCCTTAACATCACATTATTTACAATTTTCAGTTTACAAAATTAACACCATCCACTATTATATCATATATTTATGTTACATATACACATGGATTCTCACTCTTATTTCTCATTTACTATATAATCCATTATTCGACGTCTACCATTCCAGAAAGAAGCTTACCTATATCCCTTTTGAGTAAGTCTTTATACCCTATATTCATACTCTTACTTCAAAACATTTCATTGAACCTACTATCTTTTTCATTCTCAATACCGATATGACCTTTAAGTATATATATATATTATATATTATAAATTAATATAATTTTTAATATAATGTATAAAAATTAAACGATAATTAATTTTTTTAATATATATTGTAATTGGTTATTTAACTCAATATAAGGTGGGTGCCTTATATGAATAAATTATATGAAACTATAATTAATTATATATATATATAATATATTATATATAATATATATTATATATATATATATTATAATTTATATATTATATTATATAGTATATTATATATAAATATATATAATATATAATATAATATATTAATTAATAATATTAATAATTATATATTAATTAATATAATATTATTATAATATATATAATTAATAATAAAATTATAATAATATTAATTATTATATTTATATATATATATATAATAAATATATATTATATAATTTATTAATATATAGTATATAATATATATATATTATTAATATATAATAATTATATATTATAATATATAATATCAAATATTATATATTATATTATATATATATATATAATTTTTTTTTCAGATAAACTTACCAAGTTCAACTAACCCTCCATATGACCTTAGACGAAATGCGATGTACCATCTTCTTATTCGAGCTATTCCTTATTTAAGTAAAAAGTAAATAAAATTTCAAATTAAATTTGTTTATATTTTTTTAAAAACTCATCAGTTGTTTTTATAGAACATCCGTGATGAATTCTCAGAATACACGTTCAAAGATGAGAAGCGTAGGTAAACTTGCCTTTTATAGAAGGTTAGGAGAATTTCAGAAAGTTAGTCTCGAAAAGAGATGGATGACCCTGCTATATTATTATTTGTTGGACCTTGAGCTTTGAAGTAAGAGCGTCGGAAGTGCTGGTATATTATTTCAGGATGGAAATGTTTATCTTAAAGTTCAAGAAATTGGAGTTTAGTCAAGATATTGTAGGGTTTATGTGTTGAGTTTACGGTGTTATATTATTATTAAAATATTAACATATTGCGAGATAAGTTCAGTTCCCAGGATTGCTTTTAGTTTTATGGATTATGCTAAAATGGCGTTAGAGAAAAGAAAAATTTTTTATAAACATATTTTATATATTTATCATTAATTTAGATATTAAAATAATCAATTTATTTCAACGTAATTTATTTGAACCTCTACTTATTTACTGGTATATAGTGACAGTATCTGCTATTACGGTTTAAATTAAATAAATTGAATAATTATCTAACGTACGTTAAAATATTCCTTAAACCCCAAAACTTGGAGTTTTGGTTTGTTCGAAAACCAATGTTCAGGTTGTGGTTGGGAAGTGATTACTTTTACTTCCATTTTTGTAAAATTAGCCTTATTTATCAATTAAAAAAATTATAAGTTTTATTCCCTGTTATTAATATTTTTCTTAATTACTATAATTATTAATATTATATTATATTATATATATATATATATTATTGACGGTGGTATTTAATTGTAGAGCTTATATTATATATTATATATATTATATATATATTTATATTATATATAATATATATATATATATATATTATATAATTGTATAATACTATATATTCATATATTAATATATATATATATAAGTATTATAATTATATATATATATATTATAATATATATATAATTATATACATAGCTCCTATAATATAACACATCGCGTTTATATATATATAATCATAACAATGGCGTATTATTTTATTGATCATTAATCCTGGGATATTGCTCTACGTTACGTAGCCTTATCTCTGCACCATATTTGGATCAGACAGAGTGTGTGTGTAATAATACTCTATGCCATTACCTATACGGTTAAAGTATATAATAATATACATGGTATAGTGTTAACTGATTAGTTGATATGCATGTTAAGAATAAAATGGTAATATCTACTTACTAATGAGGCGTGGGTGCGATAAGTGACTGGTATTTTTATAGCAGAATGTTAATACGTAAGTCGGAGGACTAGCTGAGATGCGTTACCATAGTCGTCATGGTACTCTTAGCTTTTATTGTTATGAGGTGCCATCCTTTTAATAGTGAGTGAGAGAATGTAAAGTTATAGGGACTTGGCAGTGGAACGCATGTGCGGGATTAGTTCAATGCTTAAGAGTGAAATGAGGGATTCGGACTCCCCCCCTGGGCTTTAATTTGATAGCATTATTGTGATTATTTCGTTGATTTATTTACCATCGTTGTATTTGTAAAAGTGGCTTAAATTGCGAGTTTAATCATAAGTTTCGGTATAAGTAAAGGTCTTGGAGCAGTCTTAGTGTTTAATAAAAGAAGAGGTGACTTACTTTTGAAGTAGTGAATTGTTGGTTTTAAAAGGTGCAAGAGTATATTATTGAGGATACGCGGAAATTGAGACCACTCGGATTAGTGAAATCTATTGTTGGATGTTGTACCCAATTGAAATTTTTAAAAAGTGGTTATATATAATATATATTATCTCTCGGCGTGTCTGAGGTTTAAATAATTTAGAACATATATTTGTTGGAACCTACTGGATTTAAGAGAAAGAAATGTGTTGTACCGGAAGTATGGCTGAGCGTCGTAGGTCCTCTAGAATTAAATCGGCTCTCAAAAAACATTCTCTTAGAGTAACTTTTCGGTGAAAATCGGGGCCAGGACTTGCGATTTAAGTCTGCTTCGCTGAATGAATGTGCACCATAGACTGGATTAAGGTGCGAGTTGATCCACTGGGGCCGTTATGCATGAGAGTCTGCTACGGTGCACATCTTCTGGTCGACTCACAGGTAAAGCTAAAAGCTTAGCGAATAAGACATAGTTGCCGCTGTGCAGATCACTAGAGGTGGGCCGTCATGCGCTCTTTCTCATGAGTTGGTTAAGCTTGCTGATAAATACTGTGAACTAAAGAAGGGGATCTTATCGTGTGTGAGGTCCGCTAAGAAAAATCGATGATAAAATGAAGGGAATTGAATAATGCAATTAGTCTCCTTCTTATTATTCAGGAATCATAAGGCTGGGTCAACATTAAGTCGCACCAACTTAATCTTGTGTGTTAGCTGTGATCGCTTTTGATATTCTCTATGCATGGATAGATGATGAATGATGTGAAACGCGGTGCGTAGTTAGTCTAGATCGCCGATCTCTCTTTATCAGTACGCGGCAAGTTGTCCTCCCTTCTCATAGTCGGAGGAATAACCGACATGGCTGTGGAAGATCATCATACACGTGTAAAGTGGTTACATGTGAGTCAGTTATTAAAGAATACCTTGAACGAGGATATATTATTGATGGATCTGTGGAATGCAAGCGAAAAAAAAATGAAGCATAGGATAACAATTTTTTTGTATGGGAGTTCTTGAATGGATCGCGCTGACTCTCAAGTTTTGTGAGGTGAGCGCGGACGTTAAGGATTTTGCCTCAGGGGTACTCTCCACACCCTCTCCTCCGTAAATACCACACGTGGTGTACTCCTCCTCCTCTCTCTCGATATAGTATAATTAAGACTAGTGTGTGACGTTGGTCATAAGTGCTTCTCCACTGTAAGTGTTACTTGATAATATATATATAGGTAGTGATGTTGCTTCTCCGATAGGCTTATGAGCCCCTGTACCTATCGTATATATAATCAACTCTACTTTCTATTCCTTAATACTTTATTTAATACATTTTCTACTTTTCTGATGTCTAGAGGCTGAAAGTCGTTTGATCTCGCATTATGTCAACCTCAATCTCTGCTGCAAAATAGTAGGAGCGACTCAACCTCGGTATGAGATACCCGCTCTTATATTCGACCCACGCCACATTTATTTGCTCTCAGTACCTAGTGTCGCTGATATTGGCTATCTAAAGCATCTTTTTGAAACTCTTATTACTATAACTTCTTTATTTATATATATCTCTGTGAGATATTCTATCTGGTATAGTAGTTCAGGCTTATATAATTTCCCTATACTTTTACAGATATAATCTATATAATCAGTTAGGACTTCGACTATATATACGCTCTATAGAAGTATATAAATGTGTCATAATTAGCGTTATCTTATATTATAAAGTGTGTGCGATCACACTCTAGTATCTCCTTATTATAATAATCTATCTCTCTCTTCTCTCTGCATTATTCTCTCTTGGTCTGTCTGTCTCTCGCTTCGATCTGAACGTCCTCTCTCTCGCAGTAGCAACTGTTATATATATATAAGAGGGGAGTCTAATGTGGATTATATATATGAGTATATTGATGTTTATTATAGGCAACTCGAATATATATATATCAAAGGGCTTATTATATTATTTATTTATCGTAATGATAGATATATATATATCTATATGATATATATATATATGGCCATTATATATATATATTTATATATTTGTCGTATCAAGCTACTTATCTTACTAAGTACTCTCCATCATTTGTATAGTTTCTACGCATTCCGACAGACTTGACACTCGAGGAAACATAGTTTTCATACATTTAATATAATATTATATAGGGTACTACTTATCCATATTCAGCAACTTCTTTGATGGAAGCGACTGGGGTACAACAGTTTAGGTTAAATGTGTAGGAAGTATTATATAGTTATATTATATTTCTCTAAAGGTTCTGTATTTATCTTACCAACTATTTAATTATCTTACCTATTCTATATATATAATCAATACGATCATCCTCATACTGTACTACTTAAATCATCTGATTTTCTACTTCTATATATAGCCGATTAGACTCCACTCTACCATTTTACTCCACTCATTTCAAATCTTGCTCCCTCTTTGCATTCTAGAGTATGCCATCTCCGTCTTCAGCTCATTTCTGATTTCATATTCTTGCTCGACCTTTGAGATGGGTAATTTCCCAAGGTATATGGGTGCACGTCTACGGCACAACCTGTGAATAAATTCTTAAATTCCTTTTTGATAAAAATAACATCAATTATATTACATTACTCCCTCTTCAAAAAAATACACCTCCAAAACTTTCCTATTTATTTCGACGGTTCTAATAAACGTTATATATACTCATCCTAACCTTATATTATTATTGACTAACATTTTTAAATACATATTTACTTTTAGTGTATAACTGATCATTTTTAAATACAAAAAATTATCTTTTTGGGAAACCTTTTATATCACAAACGGTTCTATAATAGGTATTAGTCATTTACTTAAAAAAAGAAACTGTTATAGAGTTCTTGTTTCAGGCCGGCATAGAATTTTTTTATTTCTATTATACTGCACAGCTACTCCAGTTATTATATAAAATTAAAGGGCCTTTATTCGCCCTATGTTGGTAGTTTACATGAATTAACACTATATATCCTAGTGGCCGGACGGGTACAATGCACTTCCGGCTCCCCACCTTCTATTGGAACTATGTAGACTAACTAGCTCTATGCAAGTGGCCCATCTCTCTCGATACTTTCAATCTCTCTTCACACTGTTCTCCCCTATCATTCTAATCACTATTACTATGAACCCTCTACTTCTTCTTAAAATTATGCCCGTACTACTATGTATTCGACATATAGGTGGGTTAGGCATAATTCGCTTTGGTTGCCCTAATTGTGTTCTCATATTACTATTTATCTTCATGTAATATGAGGGTTAGGCATAATCTAGATGAGAGGTTATTATAGTGACCGACTATCAGGTAATGCACCTTACCCTATGCTCGTCCTAGTACCTATATCACTTTATACTCATAGATTTTCAAACAATATCATGTGAGTAGTCCACTTTAAATTGTTTTTTTTTGGGGTGGGAACCGTTTTTTATTGTTAATTCAATTTTAACAGTAAACTTTAATTATTAAAATTAAATTCAAGCTATTCTTTAGTTCTGCCTAACTAAAAATCTCAAGTAGAATTATCTCACATATTATCTTTTTGCATACTCTTCTATCCTTATCTAGAAAATTTGTCCATATGTGGAGAAGAAGAAACATATTTATTATGGTGGTAGGCATTGAAATATTCCCAGAACTTCGGAGTTAGCTCATGTAATTTTGGTATCTCCTATATAAACATAGCCTTATCTTATTTCAAAATAATTTCCACTTTCATAGTCTGCTCGGACTAACATCTCACTAATCTTATGATTTATCCGCCCATATATATCTCTTTTTTTTGGCACGGTTCAGCTGTGGTTATTAGATCACTATCATTCTCTCCACGTCGTATATAAAGCAATTATCTCTAAGGAGTACTGCTGGCCTATTCCTAACCCATCTCTCTTCTGTTCAGAATGTTATTATTCCTTATATATTTATTATGTAATTAAATTTCATTTACTCTCTGATCGCGCGTTAACTTTGGCAAAAAGAGACATAAGAGTAGGTGCGTGGAGTCTATCTTCCGTTAACATTATAAAATTGTAGTCAATAAAATAGAGATAGTTTCTTTAAAATGTCAACTCTGCTCCATCCACTTTGAGAAATGCAAGGAGGGCTCACCATAGCCCTGACAAAAATATACATAAAAGCTTAGAGAATTAATGACCGTATTATATAAAGTGACTCTTGCATAAAAAAATAAAAAAAAAAAAAAATAAATAAAAAAATAACACTATATTATAATATACATAATATTATACTATATTATTAATATATATAATATATATATATAAATATAAATAATAATATATATATATATATATATATATATATATATATTATATATATATATATATATAATATATATATACTAATTATTATATATATTATATATATATAGGATTTATAGGGAATGGAAAAGATTGTTATCAATATGAAATAATTATAGAGATGCACTCTTCATTAAATTAGTTAATAATCAATCCTATATATGTTTAACATAAAATATATAAGACTTCAAACATTAAATATAATAATATATTGATCAATACAGTAATAAACTAATTTGTTTATCTGTTTATAATTTATATAATATTATTAATAAGTCTTGGATAAATTGTGCAATAACTATTTATATTAGACAATTTTATATGATTTATAAATAATATATATAAATATAAAGGATATATTATATATAAATTATTTATAAATATATATTATTTATATATATATATATTTATATATAATAATATATATATAATTATATACATATAAAATATTAATATAATATATAATATATATATAATATATATATATATAATATTATTAATATATTATAATATATATTATATATATATATATATATATATATTATAATATATATATATATATATTATATATTATATATATATATATATATATTATATATATAATATATAAATATATATATATTATATATTAATATTGTGCATAATAGGAATACCACCCTTGAGAGTATTATGAGAAACTCAAAGGCTTTACCTAGTACCATACAAAGTTCCAACGTAATCAATATAATATCTTCGTAGATATTGTCTCAGGATATACTAGAAAAGAATAAAATGATAAAGTATAAAAAGTGACTATATACTCTTTATCCCTTCATAACAGGTTCAAAATATATCGAAAAATATTATATTTTATGTGTATTGAAATCTCAATATAGACTTTTCTCAAATTAAAACTTATATCTAATCAAGACTTTAAAACAATGTACTTAGAGCCAAGGGATTATTATTAAGGTAAGAATTATATATATAATATATATATTTAATAATTTTTCTCTTACCCATTATTTGATACTAGTAAATAATATATATAATTATATAATATATTATATATAATATATTATAATATATAATAATATATATATATATATATATATATTTTAATAATATATATTATATATATATATATAATATAATAATATAAATATATATATATATATATATATATATATATATATATATAGTATTTTTATTCATAGTTGGCATAATCTCCAGGTAATCACTTATTTATATACATACTTAGTCTCATCATCATCTTTTATCTACTCTTCTCTTCTCATCTTCTTACTTACCTATTATCTCTCCTTACTTACTCCTCGATACTCTATATATATATAATAATATATATATATATCTTATTATTATATATATATATATTATATTATAGTATAATATATATAATTTATATTGTATTTTCCCTATATTTTACATCCTTATAATTATAAAATAATAAAATATGAAAATATATATAATAAATATATATACATAATATTATGCATATATACATACATATCAAATAACATTAACTATACATTAACCATACATAAATACATACTAACTATTACATAATACATATCAATATAACATACATACATATTATACATACATTATTATACATACATATATATACAATTTTACATTATCATAACATTATCAATAACATACATAACTTAATACAGTAAATACTAATAATCAATACAATAATGTATAATGTATGTATGTAAATAGTATGTTTAATGTGTTATATTATAAGCTGTAATATCATATACTGTATGTTTTGAATTTTTGATGTTAATGATGATGGTTATGATGATGTATGTATGTATGTATGTATGTATGTCTATGTATGTATGTATGGTAGCTATGTATGCGTGTGTATCTGTTATGTATGTATGTATTGTATGGTTGTATGTATGTATATATGTATGTATGTATTGTAATTGTATGTATGTATGTATGTATGTATGCATCTATGTAATGTATTATGTATGTATGCATTGTATATATATATATATATATAATATAATATATATATATATATATATTAGGCCACAATATATATATATATATATATTAATAATATATTTATATATATATATATTATATAATATATATACAGAAATTCATATATATATATATATATATATATATATATATATATATATATATATTATAATATAGTATATATATATATAAAATGTCCTGTTAGCGATCGGTAAAAATAGTAGTGTCAAAAAACGGTAAATATGCAGACCGGACAAATCGGCCAACTTTTCCGGTAAGAAAAATTGTCCGGTTTGTGTCCTTTAAAATTTTACCGTAAAAATAGGCCGATTTGTCCGGTTAATTTTACCGGGTTTTTACCATATTATTTTTTAGAGTGTATATATATATATTATATATAGTATATATATATATATTATATATATTAATAATATATACTATATATATAATATATATATAATATATAGATAATATATATATATATATATTATATAATATTATATATATATATTATATATATATAATATATATCAACAACTCGGTTCAATATTTAGAAAGAAAAAAAAAATTTTTTACTCTTTATAATTAGAGAAAATAAAACTCGGAGAATAAAAATTGTATGGGCCTATCTATAGTCCTAAAGGTGAAGGCATGTTTTTAGGGCCTATCTGTGAATAGCATGGGCCTATATAGTCTTAAAGTTAAATAAATATCATTTTTAGGGCCTGTCCTGGCCTATAGTCCTAAAGGTAAAGGAATAATTTTTAGGGCCTATATAGTCCTATGGTAAAAAATATTTTTAGGGCCTATCTGTTAATAGTATGGGGCGATAGTCCTAAAATTATGGAAATATTTCCTTAGGGTCTTTCTATGATTGGTATGAGCATATGGTCTTACAGGTAAAGAAATATTTATTTAGGGCCTATCTGTGAATGGTAGGGCATTTAATCCTATAAATGTGAAAACATATTTTTTTAGGGTCTATCCTATCATAAAGATAAATATATATATTTTTTAGGGCCTATCTGTAAATGGTATGGGATTATATAGTCCTGAAAGGTAAAAAAATATTTTTTAGGGCCTATCTGTGAATGGTATGGGCCTATAGTCATAAAAGGTAAATAATTTTTTTTTCAGGGCCTATAGTCCTAAAGGTAAAGAAATATTTTTTTTAGAGCCTATCTGTGAATGGGATGGGCCTATAGTCCTAAAAGGTAAATTTTTTTCAGGGCCTTTAGTCCTAAAGGTAAAAAAATATTTTTTAGAGCCTATCTGTGAATGTTAAATAATGATTTAATAATTGTCAGTTCTTGATAATAAAATGGTTTTGAAAGAGTAACGTAATAAAATAATAATAATAATCAATTAATAATAATAAATAATAATAATAACTAATAATAATAATAAAATAAAATATATAAATATAATATAATAATAATAATAATTAATAATAACAATAATATCAATAAACTCAATTCAATAATATAGTTTGCATGTTTCTCGATTCAAGTAATTTTTGTTAAAATCTAAAAATGTATTCGTTATGAATTGTAAAGATTTTACAAATGTTTTAATTTTATTTAGTACTTTTGATAAGTAGAACATTATTTCCTGTCGACTAAGTTTAATTTATTATAGTTAAAAGGAAATATATAATAGATTAATGATTAAATGTAATAGTCAGATTAATAATAATAAGTAGATAATTATTTATAATTTTAAGTTAATAATAATAATAATAATAATAATAATATAATAATATATAATATAATTAATTAAATATATATATAATAATTATAAAATTAATAATAATATAATATCTATCTATAATATATAAATATATCTATAATATAATATATAAATAATAATATTAATATAATTTAATAATAATCAAAATATATTAAATATAATAAATTCAATATATAAGAATAATAACAATAATTAAATTAGTTTAGTAAGTAGTTGAGCAGCAATATTTACCCAGTAAGTACTATAAGCTGAATCTGGGTGACATCCAATTAAATTTTTAACCTCTCTCGCCTATGTTGCGTGTTTTTTTTTTTAAAATATTTTTTACACGTTTCAGGAATTCTTACAAATATCGAAACAAATTTTGAAATGTAGATTATTCAGTGGCTAACGTTAGACACAAGTGACGTAAATTTTTAGTTATGTGAACATCCTCCTCTTTATAGAAAGCGCCAAGTATCATGTACGTTTTGGATATAACATCGATCAATGATTTGGAAGTGAGCTCCGATACTTTTCTTATGATATTGATTATTTGAGTTCAATTTATTATATATTATTATTATTATAATTCAATGTAAAATGATATATATATTTAATTGATTATATTATATATTATATTATTATATCAGTGATCCAAATAAATGTTAACCTAATTATTATATTAAACTATGAGACGCATTTTGGGTTATGATTATTGTTAATACTCAAAATAATTATCAACTATATGATTTTTATTTAAATTAATGTAAATTTAAAAATTAATTTAAGTTAAATTTACTATACAATATAGATATAAAATAATAAGCCGGTAATTATTGTTATTGTGCTTCCGTATGAATATAATAGTATAAAAATGTAAATTTTAATAGAGAAAAAATAGATTTTTTAAAAAGAACTCTCTCAAATAAATATAAATAATATATATGTAAACAGTGAAACCCGTAAATAGACGTATAAACGTAAAGCCTATATATATCTCAAGTATCTAATTGAGTAATATGAGGCGCAGATTAGTATTATACTAGTATATATTACCATTAGTAGACCATTAGGGTTTCAAATTTTTTAAATATGAATTTCTTTAATAATTCTTTATAGTAACAATATAAGTGTTGTATATATGTAAAGGATTTAATCAAATTGTAATCACTATTGGTCTATATCATAGTTCTGCTCACGTAGATTCTTTTAACATAATAAGTGTTTTAATATAATTATCGAATAAAGACCTTATTCAATCTTGTAATGTTCTCAGAAGAGAGAGACGAGGTAGAGAGAGATGAGTAAACAAATGCGTGATATAGATGAGGAGATGAGAGAGAGAGCATGTGTAGATGATGTCTACACGAGACTGAGGGAATTGTGAGAGGATGTAGTAGGAATGAGTAGGGAGTTATGACGCAGATTGACTAGGGATAAGGTAAGGAGTCATAGTTCATGGTTATTGTATATGCAGATCTATCATTTATTTTTGAATGTGATCTGAGAGTCGATGATGATGAGTAGAGAGATGAGTGATGAGATGAGGTGTAGATATTTGATTTGTTTGGATGGGACTTGTGGTGTTAGTTTTCAGAGGTGAACTTTGGTTGTATCTTATGGCCGATGATAGTTAGTGAAATGTTGTTCTCTCTGCGACGTTTGGTTATCTCTAGTTTAACTGTGTTGGTCTTTCTCTTGATCAGCTTTTTCTATATTTGTGTACTGGTTAACATTCAAGAATAGAATAAAGAAAATAACAATACGAATTAGCTAAGATTGGACAGAGTTTGTTACATACAGTTATAGGGTAGAAAATTCTTATTTTTTTATAAGAATGGATTTACTATACTTGGATAGTCAACAATAATTCTGGAGCATATACATATATATAACGGTCTAAACACTAATGTTTTATTACTCGGGTTGTGCGAAGTCTCTAGGCGTAGCTATGCTGCAGAATTAATCTTTCACTCTAAGAGAGCATTTTTATCTCTGATACCGATTGTATTTCGCAATTGACCTTGAATGCTGATATATATATTTTCGTATTAGTTAGTATGTGTGTTCTGGTATAGTATTTGTATGTGGTTATTATTATTTAGGTGATTGTTGGAGATGGTTAGATGATGTATATGTGTTTCTGTATAGTTAGATTGGTTACTGTTGTGTTTATATTGTTTACTATCTATATATATATACAACTATTATCCCTTATTAGGTATGTATAAGTTAGTGTTAAATCTTATTATATATAACTCATTTTATATTAGGGTTATTAGTTGTATGATTATGATGTATTTGTATCTAGCTTGCTTCCTGTTGCATCACTCCTATAACACGTTTTTACTATAGGGCTTATATATATACCTAATGTAGTTGCATGGGTGTTTTTTCTTTGGTGGCTGCAGTGTTCTTAGCTATGAGTTGATATAATAGGGTAAGTTCTGAGATCTTGTTTGCTAAAGGCAATTATTATGATATTGTGTTGAGACTATATATTATTCATGGTGGTCTATTATTGATACCGTTTTGGGGTATATGCCGTGTTGTGCAGCATTAAGGCGCTTGCAGATGAACTAAAACATTGACCATCATTATTATGATGAGTATACAGTGATATATATTAATTAGCTTGTGATATCCGATACTATGTCTTAATTTTTGATTATGAGAGTTATTAGTATATATCTATTTATTCATCCGTATTATATTTATCTTCTATTCACATTGATATATTATTTATTAATAGGGATTAGTATAGCTATGTATATTACGTCCTTAAATATTCAACTTTATTTAAGGATAATTAAAGGTGCTAGGTTTATTACTCTAACATAGCAGTATACTACTATACGGGTTATTATGTAGTATATAGTTATGTAGTTATGATATTGCTAATATATCTTATTATACTTATTATATTTGGGATGTCAGGTATTAGGTTGTATTATTATTATAGGTTATGTTATGAATTAGGGTATTTATATAGTATTATAGTTAGTTATATATAGTAGTTATAGTTTTTTTAGGACTATTCAACAAATTATTTATATAGTATGTAGTTTACCTGAGTTGTTTATTAGTAGTAGTGGAAGTACTTATATGTACCTTGTAATATCGTTTGTCTTTTTTTACTTGTATATTATATAACTCTATTTTTGTATCAATTATATATATATATATATTATTATAATTATGGTGATTTTTCGAAAAACTGCACTATTTCGATTCTTCAAATATGTAATATAATAACAGCTCTTTTCGTCATTTCTTTCCAGTCTAGCTATCTTATAAGTTTTATAAACCAAAAACCTTATATTTGTCGCTACATCTATTCTTTCTAGTAATATCTTCAATAATTATAGGCTATTGTATGTTTTCTTTTTCTCTCGTGTAAATATTATAATATTTGATTGCGTCATTGGAACTAAAGTTTTTGTAACATACTAATAAACAACCTATTTATTGTTAAATTTTAATTACACTATTACAATAATTTCAAATTATAATTTATTTATTTTTATATATTCTAATTATAACTATGAATTTTCTAAATTTATTGTTTATTTAAATAAAATTGCCATTAATTGTATTTCTTTTAATAATATCCTTAAAATTTTATATCTAAATTCTAACAAATATACATTTAAAAAAATAAAATTATACATATAAGCTATTATATTATAAGTTATTATATATATGATAATACAGTTATACGACGTAATAGTATACATATGACTAGCTTACTAGGTAATAGGTCGTACTATCACCGCTACGAATATATGGCTTATAGACAATAGAAGCAATAGATATATACTGTTATTAGTAATAGCACTAGCCTCTATTTTGTGCATATACCTGATCTTTCGTATTCGTAGTCAGACTATCCGACTAGTTAGTTTGGTTATATATAGGTGGAGGTATGTAGTTAATATTGTGTTTATGGTATATAGGGTCACTTGGGTATATTATATAGGGTTTCAACTATATATATATAGCTTATAGGTGTAGTGCTCCTATTACTAATATCATGAGATAGCCTAACA
>JABUQX010008157.1:32500-72198 GCA_015478945.1 Trachelipus rathkii
GGGATTATCGGATCATTATGTTCTATGTAAAAATTAAGTTAGTGGGGGCTTGGATGGAGAGGAAGGTGATACGAAAGAAAGTAGGTAAAATTAAGAGTGAGAAGTTAAGTGAGCAAGACAATAAGGATAAGTATGTAAGAGCGCTCGCTAATAAATCGGTTGAATGTGAACAAGTTGATACTGAACAAATCTGGGGGCAAATGAAGGAAGCTATTGTTAGTAGTGCAAAGGAAGTGTGTGGATGTGCTAAAGTAGGAAGTAAGAATGTTAACAGCGAATGGTGGAATGAAGAGGTGATGAAAGCGGTTAAAGGTAAAAAAGAAGCGTGGTTGAATGTACTAAAAGCAAATGATGAAGTTTCAAAAAAAAGATGCTTGGAATTATATAAGGAGGAAAAAAGAAAGACTAAAGTTGCATACGTAGGAAGAAAAAAAGAGAGGTAAATGAACAGTTTGGAAGGAGGATGAATGAGGACATACAAGAAAATAGAGGAAACTCTTCTGGAAGGAACTAAGGTTAAGAATGAGAATAAGAATCTGCTTAGAATAATGAATAGAGATTGTGCTTTAACTGATGAAATGGATGTGAGGGGAGTATGGAAAGAACACTTCGAAAATCTGCACAATAATAACAGTAATGATGAGGTGTTAGTGAATGTGTGTGGTTTTGATGGTGCAAGAAGGAATAGGTATTTTGGGGATGAGGTTATTAGTAAGGAGGAGGTAATGTGTAGGGTGAGAAAGTTGAAGAATGGTAAATCTGCAGGTATAGATGAAATTACTAGTGAAATGATCAAGAGCGGAGGCGAGATGGTGATTGATTGGATTTGGAAGTTGTGTAATAAAGCGTTTATGGAGGGTATAGTTCCAAGGTTGGGAGAGAGCAGTAATAGTACCTTCTATAAAAAGGGGAACTGTAGAAATTATAGGGGAATAAGTTTATTGAGTGTTGTAGGGAAGGTATATGCTGGTATTTTGGTCGAAAGAGTGCGTCGAGTGACTGAAGGACTGATTGGTGAAGAACAAGGTGCGTTTAGGAGTGGTAGAGGATGTGTGGATCAAATCTTTACATTGAAACAAATGATTGAGAAAATGAGGGAGAAGAAGAATAAATTATATTTAGGTTTTATGGATTTACAACAGGCGTATGATAGAGTTAATAGGGAAGCTTTATGGCAGGTATTAGTGATATATGGTGTTGGTGGTAGGCTTCTGAATGGAATCAAAAGTATGTATGGCGATAGTGAAGCGTGTGTAAGAATAAATGGTGTCAATGGTGATTGGTTTAGGATTAATAGCGGAGTGAGACAGGGTTGTGTTATGTCTCCTTGGTTATTCAATGTGTATATGGATGGGGTTATGAAAGAATTCGAGGTGGGGATGGCAGGAAATGGTGTTAGAATGATGGAGAATGGAGAGGAGTGGAGGGTGCCCTACCTATTGTATGCGGATGATTTGGTTCTGTGTGACGAATCTGAAGAGAGTTTGAGAGGATTGGTGGAGAGATTTGGCAGGGTATGTAAAAGGAGGGGTTTGAAAGTAAAGTAAACGTAGATAAGAGTAAGGTTATGGTTGTGAGTGAGGACAGTCCTCAGTGTGAAGGTATGTTAGATGATGAGCAGCTGGAGCAAGTGTCTGAGTTTAAATATTTAGGGTATGTGTTGGACGAGAAGGGAACGGATGATGCAGAGTGTAGTAGGAAAGTTGTGAATAGCAGGAAGGTGGCTGGTGCAATTAAATCGTTGGTGAATGTAAAGGGACTAAGTCTTGAGTGCGCTAGAGAGTCTTACATGAGGGTATGTTGTTACCTGTGTTATTGTATGGTAGTGAGACTATGGTCTGGAATAAGAAGTATAGATCTAAAGTTCAATGTGTTCAGATGGACAATCTTAGGGGCATGCTAGGTGTGAAAAGAATTAATAAAGTGAGGAATGAACGTATTAGAGAGTTGTGTGGTGTGAAGAAAGGGGTAAATGAGAGAATAAATGAAAGTATGTTGAGATGGTTTGGTCATGTGGAAAGGATGAATGATAGTCGGTTGGTTAAGCGGATGTATAGTGGAGAGTGTGTTGGGAACCGACCGGCTGGGAGACCGAAGAGAAAGTGGATTGAGTCGGTGAACGAATGTCTGAAGGAGAGAAATGTGAGTTTGGCAGAGGCGAGAATAAAGGTGCATGATAGGAGAGAATGGCGGGGTTTTGTATGGGGGCATGGTTGTGGCCCACCTGGGCCAGGGGATGAACCCTTACATTGACGATTTACCATAGTGAGGGTCCGTCGCGGTCCTATGATGCTATAGGGTGGATTTTCTGTCTGTGACGAGCTCTCACTAATTAATGGTACAGAGGGGGCGGTAAGGCTGGGCTTTCTTTTCGGCGTTTGTCATGTTCTCCTACTGCTTTTCTTTTCCGATGCTTGTACAGCACCTTACCCCCAATCTTGGGGCAAAGAGGAAGGTGAAGAAAGAAAGAAGAAAGATATATATATATATATATATATATATATATATATATATATATATATATATATATATATATATATATATATATATATATATATATATATATATATATATATATATATATATATATGTAATGGGGATTACATTCATCCTAACCCCCGGTTAATTATTAAGGTAATAAGGTAATAATGTGGCAACTCACAAATCATTCACAAAGGTACTAATTGTGAATAGCCTATATTTATTTCTTAATTTGCTTTATTTACTTCATCATAGATAAATGCTACTTAATATATATATGTTCTTTTTTCTAGAGAAAAGTCTTTCTTTCATAGTTTCAATTACAAACGTAATTAGTAAATTTTCTTAAATATTTAAACATTCGTTGTTCGTATTTCCCACTCTTTATAAACTTTATATTGGGAAACTTTAATTTGTCATTTCGGATTCTAATTCAGGTTAGTGATATTTGTATTTATTACCTAAACTTTCAATAATTATTGTTATGCGCTAAAATTATGATATAATATGAAATGCGTTAAAGGAATAAGAATATAAAAGCAAATGTAAATGTTTATGCAGGTCAAGGGACAGTCATCTGCACGTCTCAACTTGCAAGCGAAAAACCCCATACAGATTCTAATCAGATAGGGGTAAGCTCATTAACTTTAATGTATGGTTGTATGGCATGACATTTATAATTATATTCCCTTTTCCCCTTTAAATGTAGAATCATCTCTCAATATGAAATATCCCCTTCTTAACTTATCCCCTAAGTAAATTCTTATCATAGTAAATATAAGCTCCTAAGCTCCTAAAGCAAATTTCATTTAACTATTTAAATATTTATTTAACTTAACTTTAAATCAACTGTAATGGAATCTAATTTAGTTTTCATTTCATTTCCATTGCAGGTTTTTATCTTTGGATCCATTTTTATTGCGAGGACGATTTTTACGGCTCGATTTTATTGCTTGGTTATTTTTAATGCTTGATGAATTTTTGTGCTTGATCATTTTTGCTTTGGCTTCCTTTTATCTTTGATGGATTATGTCCCCTTGCTTTTGAAAAAAGCCCTTGAAGTCAAATGATCCCTTTTGCCCTTTTGACCTGATGCATACAAATGACCAAAAGTACTATGTAGGCCCTACTCATAAATTGTTCATGCAACTGAAAAGCTTATATGGGTCTATTGTCTTCATTGATAAATCTGAGTTAAGTAATAAATAATATAAATCTGTCTAAATATAATAATCTGTAATCATAGGTATACTCTGTTTAAATAAATTAATAAATCGTAAAAACTTATTCAAGCCAGAAGGCACTTTTGTAAAGCATTATAACTTCGTAAAGAATGTCACATTTATAATTGCCCTTATATACTTATCTCATATATTCACACCTGAGCCAAATTCCGCCCTCGTCAATTCTGCAGATTCCGCATATCTGCAGTTTTCGCATTTACCCGCATTCTTATATATTGAGGAGATTCTTCCCCTCAATTCAAAGGACTTCTGTGTCCATTATTTGTAAAAAATTCAAACATATCATATTAAATTTCTCTCCTATTTCCGGATCGGTAGAGGGTTTCTCTAGGACTGGAAATAGGACTGAAATGTGTTCATTATTTTTCTATATTTAAATTACCAAACCTTGAGTTATTTTTCTTTAATAAATTATACTTTTAATTCTCTTTCGCTATCCCGTGGTTATAATTTTTTTTGTGATAAATAAATATTGAAAGGTTAAACGTTATTTACACACATTATTTAAATTTACCCCCCATCCATTTTATTATAAACTTACACCTATCCCGACTGACCTTTCACACATCCAACATCATTTCAAGTGTGCACATTTTCGCGAGCATAGGTAGCGGTGTCCCGTGATGTAAAGGAACCACCGTCAGAAATATATCGCCTGATTGCTTGCCCTCAGAAAAAGATAAAAGAAAGGAAGTGCTACACACAGTGTCAAGGAGAGATTAATTAAAAATCGTCAATAGGTTAGTTTCTTCTAACTCATCCCTTTTTCCCCTTTTTCTTTTATTCTTTTAATTTATATGGCTAATCATAAAGTTCCAAATTAATCAATTCTATGATGTTATATGTCTGGAGATCAGAGTAACTAAGTGCTGCAATTCATCGTTTCTTCAAAACATAGTCTTCATTCTTCTTCTTGGACAGCCATTATCCTGGTCTCCGTTACATCATAGCCCAAATTGATTTGGCGCCCGAACAGGGACACTGTTGTCTCTCGTTCGCGAAGCGTGCGCATTCTCAATCTTAACGATCTTCATCGTCTGAACTTCAATTCTGGTTTTCTCAAACCATATTCGTATTCTTTTAGGAATTGGCTCAAGAGGTGTCGTAACTCCTCTCTTAAACTTAAAACACATACACTTACACTGCGCGCCCTACTACAATGTCCAATGCTAAAGTTCCTGCTAGTCAGGATATTGGGGATTCCGGTGGGATGGGTGTGGGTGGTGTTCGTAATAAAATTAAAAATCATAAAAATGAAAACTCTAACAAACAGGAGGGTGATGATAAATCACAAACCTCACGCTCACAAAATTTGTTAAGCCCTTATAGAGATGATAACTCTCAAGATGTGGAAAATCCACATACCCCTGAAAGGCCACATGGTTTGGCAAGTCCCTTAAATCCTCATGGAAGCAATATTCCACCCAATGAGGAAGATGTAGATACCACACCACAGTGGGGTCGACCTCATAAATCTGAGAAACCCCCTGTTGTTGAAAATCTTTTGCGGCTGGATGAACCTCCCAAACTGAAAAAGAGAAATGGTTCAACCACCACTCACCATAGGCATAATCCTCAGTGGGAAATACAGGATGAATATAGCCAGTCTGACACTGATGATGATGGCTTATTGCCTATTCCATACCTGGAAAAGCTTTGCAAAAAGAAAAAGCTGAAGCTATAGCTCATAAAAATTATGATCACCGTCTCCTTGTAAATAATCCCTCGTTGAAGGCCAAGAAGTTCGACCTTCGCGATCCTTCCTTAATTAAAAATTTGTCCCTCTATGAGAAGGATGCTTCCCAGTATGCCCCTCGATCTCATCATAATCCGGGTGATCATAATGTAAGATTCCATGTCAAAAATGAAATCCCTAGAAACTCGTCCCCAAAAAGGGGTAGTAAATTAATTCAAAGACCTCTAAGTTCCCACAGTCATGATGACTCTAATATTAGATATACTCAACCTTCTAGATCCCATTACACATCTCACACTACTGACTTGTTAGGGTTAGATAGGGATCAACGGGAGTATAACCCCGTGAGTAGAATAGAGCCATCCCTAAGGGAACAACACCAATCTTACTCTTATTCCCCCTTTGACCATGTCGACCGGAATAGTTATGGATCGTATGACCCTCAATATACATCACAGCCTCAAAGGAGATCCCAACGTTTAGTAAGAAGACCTGAGTCTCCCGAGCCTGAAATGTACACAGGTCCACAAATTAAGAAACGCATAGATTTGTTGGAAGATGCCATCTCACTCCTAGTCCAACTACTAAAAAATTCTCAAAAAGTGAAGGTTGTCGATCCCGGTCGATACAATTATGAAGCTGAACAAGATCTTCTTGTCTATTTGGAAGATTTCGAGGCATATTGTCAGCTTCACTACCCCAATGCACATCATCAATGGCTCAGATTGCTTGGCAGGCAGCTGGAAGGTCGTTTCCGCCAGCTGTATAAGCTGATCTCCAAAGATGATCGTGACTATTTCTCCGTCCGTGACACTTTAATAGCATGGTTCTACAATGAAGAGAAACGTCGAAACGAGTACCGTTTGCACGCCTATCACTCAGCTCGTCGAGACCCTAAGGAACCAATCCGAATGTACGCTCTTCGTTTGGAACGCTTAGCGCGACGCGCATATAACGGCATCGATATGCGGAAACACGAGTCCCTTAGGACTGCATTTTTATGTAGTCTTCCGCCAGATATCGAACGGAGCGTCCGCGAATATATCAAGATGATGGAAAATGAGACAAACACCAGAGTCTCATGGGAGAAGATCGTGAGCTTTGCAGACTCCCTGGAAAGTGACAACGATCACTATCCCAATTCCATCTCTCATGATTCATACTCAAAGAAATCTAACCATAATAAACACCACCGAGATGATCTGAACGAATCAACCGAGTCGGTTATACAGATCAATACCTTGCAACCTAACTGGATAGAAACAGTTCAGGATAGGAAAAGTCTATCACCGCCTCCAAAACCGACCCGTCGTTCCTCATCTCGTGCGTCACCACGTCGTTCAAATCGCGATTCCCAAGTGAAACCATCCGGTGGTGCTCGTCCCCGTGATGATCGTCGTGATTCTCGACGCGATCGTAAAGATAAACCCTCTTCTCGCTATAACACCCGAGATGACAAGAAAGTCATCGTTTGTGATTTTTGTGAAAAGAAAGGTCACAGTATGAGTGATTGCTACAAATTCTTGGGAATTTGTAGCTACTGTAAGAAGAAAGGGCACGTCCGAGATGAATGTAGGTCCCGCCGTTCTCCACAGTCATCGCCTCCACTTCCCAGAGTTTTCACCTGCCCGTTCTGTGGTGGCCCACACTCTGGTATGAGGTGTACTCATAGGACGCCTCCTAGGCAAAGTCGAAATAAATCTGCTTCTCCAGCAAATAATAATGCCCGTGGAACCATCCCTGTCCAAAACGTTTCCTCTAGACGAACCCCCACAAGAAGAGAACAGTCGCGGTCCCCAATGAAGGGAAAGCCACAAAAGACTCAGAGGCGTTTCCTGGATCCTTGTGATGCTTGTTCAAAGTCCCATTTAGAGGGCCATTGTAAGGGACCGGATGAAGCATGTTCAGCGCCTTTAAACCATTGGTCTCCCCAGGATTGAGTCAACCTGTGGGAGAGACATCGGGACGGGACTCTCCAAGATCTGACCATATGGATGAAGATCTAAACCTCCTCTTTACGTTACCATCATACGGTGTAAGGGAGGGTCGGTGTTCAATCTCTTATGTGGTTTTTTATTCAGGCGGGAACTTAATCAGAAACATGGAGGGAGATTATCTCTGACAAGTGCGCGCCCCCGAAGAGTTTGACTGACCACCTAACACGTCAATTCAAGACCAATTAATGGCCTTCCTTTGGAAAAGTCTTGATGTAAGATCCGTAAAAGATGAAATTAATTCTAGAACAGACGGAGCTGTTAATTTCCCCTCCGTGGCCACCGGATAATGCAGAACTTAGGGTTTCGTCCAACGCGGGTTATCACAGGGACTGCTCGTGTGCCAGATCATGCTATATGTCCGAAAGATAAAACCGAAACGATGAGAAAATTGTCAGTAAGGCAGGAACACAATGATTGACAAAGATAGAACAGATGATAGCAACGAATAGAGTGATGGTGATGAAGTTCTTTGAAGCATATAACTATAAACCCAATGATTCGAAGATACTTGAACCACTAACAGTTATTAGATTAAATAAATGAATGAAATAATGAACACGGCGGATAATGAGAAGAGGATACTTCTTACTTTTATTAAAGTAACGTAAAGTTCCAAATTATTATGTACAAAAATAAAAAAACTATTATTAAATCCATTAAATTATTTAAACATCATTTAGGGGATTCTTGGAATTAGAGGAATTCCCGAATCTTTTCTATGAAGTTATGAAATGATGAAAAACCATAAGTACAGCAATACAAAACCCCGAGATGACCTCGCCTTATGCCTTATAATTAATTACACATATAAATACATCCAAAACCCATCCAGAATAACTTAACCCAAACCAAGTTTGTTAATTTAACTAATGGATTGGCTTATCTTATATCTTTAGACAACTTGATGGTTTCGAACTCAATCCAGGATAAATCCCCAGTACCGACAAAAATCAGTCCAAGGATTGGGATTGTTCAAGAACAAAACCAAACCCAAAACTAAAGTTTGTCCAGAACCGAAAGATTTACAGCTTAACACAAAAACTTGACACAAAAATAAAACACAAAAAAACATCTCAACACAAAAAACAGCTCGACACAAAAACCTGTGGGTGGAAAAGAACCCACAGTTAGGTACTATTATGATTTAATTAATTAATCTTACTATAATGAAATTACTATGTTCCAATGGATTTAAAATACATTCATGAATCTAAGAATTCAAATACTAACAAATAATTTATGACACATATTAATCAAGTAAGAATAAGTAAGAAACATATTGAAACATACCCTATCAAGTAAATCCTGTCTAAGAGGGTTTTTGTGTCTTGGTAGATGTGACAATTCCTATAAAGACACAAAAACTCCATGAGCTACAAAAATAAACATCAGTACTATCATATTGCATAATTCAGTTAATGCTTCAAAGCTAACTAAAATTTTCTATCCTATCATATATTTATCCATACCTTTAGATTTTACACAATTTCAAAGTACGATGAAAAATTTCCAGTGGATGTGATTATACTTGTTTTCCAGTATAAAACTTTGCAGAACAATAGTAAAATTTTTTACAAAAACTACTACTGAAACAAGAATTAGACAATAGTGTAAATCTGTATTACATTAAAGATAAATATGACAATCTTCATGCACACATAATGCCTACACATGAGTATAGGCATGCATCTGTGTGCATGTAAGAACACAAATAATGAAATATCTTAATAATAAAAAAAAATCCTAAGAAATAAAAAAATAATTCTTTCTTTATGCATGGAGAACATCATTATGAGCAAATGCAAACACAAAAAAAACCATTCTTTTCGTTTAATCTTTCTACAATCAACAATAAATGGGTTTTCTTTGTGACAAAAATGATCCCCTTTACATCCCCCCGCACTAAACTTATGCCCCCTCTACTAATCAATCATAATGATTTTCACAGAGGCAACGATTTAGGCGGAGTGATGTATGGGTTTTATTGTACATTTATTATAAAGTTAATGATTTATCCATAGATCATACAATATTTACATAAAAATACACATCATAAATCATAATTTCTTTCTCTTTTAAGGCAAGGTCAAGTAATAATATAAATGTAAAAATATTAAATCCGTTAGATATATAATCGTTTAAATATATAAATCCATTGAAAAAGTACAAAAATCATGTGACAAAATAAAAGAAAGGTATTTCTAATGGATGATTGAGAAAATAAGGAATCGAGTAATCAATAATACATAAATGGCAAAGCATACTGATTTTTAATTATTTATTTATTAGGATTAATAGCTAAAAAAAAATAAACTTTACATGTTATTAACTAATTAATTAAATGGTATTTAGAATTTATCACAATTTTTATTTGTAAATCCATTACAGTGAATACAAAAAAAATTTTTTTTTTTTTTTTTTTTTTTTTTTTTTTTTTTTTTTTTTTTTTTTTTTTTTATATAATTTAATCAATATATTTTCATTTAAAATGTGCCTAATTAATTTTTATTATTGCACAATTATGTGTCTTGTTTGTATACTCACAAATATTTACCATATGATCTAGTCAACTTTTGTACTCTCCTCTCTTCATCGAGTAAGGAATGATACTCATCAAAGAAATGGTCTTTTTGGGATTCGGACATGAGAGTAAAAGGAACTTTTTCCAATACTAATTGTAAACTTGATCTAATTTCTTCACGATAAGATACGAAGGGTCGTGAAGTATTATATAAGCTTGTTTGTTCAGTAGTCGTGGGATGAGCACTATGATAAAGAAAATTTTCCGACATTCTGGAAGAACTTGGAGTAGGGTACCAAGGAGGTGGAGTAGTGACATCAAAATGGGGAAGGATGTCTGTCGAGGTGGACGGAAAAGGAATAGTAGGAAGGATTTCTGGGGGTACATAATCCGTAGTACACCCGTCCGAAAAAATTTCAGATTCCATAGATTCTTCGGAAAAAACTGCTCCAGATTTAGAGGTGCTAGGACGGGAAGTAACAATAGGGATAGGGGAAGTAGTATCTTCTGCTTCAATTTCAACTTCTATAATTTTCCGTTTTGGGGAAGTGGGGGTTTGTGCTTCATCCGGGTTGTTAGCTACTTGAATGATTAAGTTCTCTTTTTCTTCAGAAATGGGAATGTTTCTGCGAAATGAGGAACTAGTACATTGACGTTTTGCGGAGGGTTCAATGGGTGGTATGTTCTGCGGGACAGGGGCCTCCTCAATAGACTTATTTTTTATGGTGAAAAATTTTCTAAACTTCTCCATGAATGTCTTTACAAATATGGAATTGATATGGAGTCCATCCGAGAGGAAGGGAGAATCCATAGAAAGAGATTTCTTCTTCAAATATGCAGCATGTGGGGTTATCCTGGTCGGTTCATGTTTTGTCTTGGTCCAGTCACAACTGTTTAAAACGTGGTTACCCATTAAACATATCTTATTGGTCCACGTGTATTGTGTGTTTTTGTTGAATGCTATGTCTTCAAATTGGTTGAAACATTTGATGGAATGTTCTCTCATAGCATAAGGATTTAAACTAGGGTGATGCTTCAAAAAGTTTTCGTAGGCAATTCCCCAAGTACGCATGAGACGAGTTTGGTTATATGCGTACATATCCTTGATAGTGGGGATGATGAGATACACCCTAATGGAAGGGTTACAACTTAGAGCATGGTTAGTTATTTGTTCCATAATTTGAGGGACATCATCGACAGAAAAATCAGGGACGGGTGCGATGACTGTTGTCGTGTATTTCCCGTCGTATATCATCTGCTTCTTCCAAGCAAGAGGATATAAAGCCCATATGACTAAGATATCCACGTCTCGTGACATTAAAGTAGTTACACGAGATGGGCACTCCTGTATCCTCCGTCCCGACTTTATATCGGTGATAAGTTGTAACTCATATTGTTCTAAAAGCATTCGTTTGTTCTTTTCAAATATTGCCACTTGACTGGTCCCGATCATTAGCATTTTTCCAGCCATAATGATAAACTGGAACAACAAATATATAGTGATTAATGACAAGTTTTAGTGATTTGTCCATTAACAAACCCAAATTCAGGTCAATTATTCAAGAGAGGTTCCGCATTGTACTCAAAAAAAAAATGAATCAAAATATATATTCAACTTAGCTATAGCCTTTTAATCAGGACGGACAAAACTCTCCATAAAATAATTGAACCAAACCTGGGGTATTTTCATGTGTGATTCTATATTTTACTCCTATTTTATTGCACCTATTTGACATGCGCTGTTATAGGGTAACAAACAAAATTTAATAAGCTTCATCAGCAAGCAAAGGTCGAAGACATACTATAAAAATAAAAAAAAATAAAAAAAATCAGCAATTTGGCATCAAAACTAAAAGATGTTGTTTTTATTAGCAATCAAGTGCAATGTTTAGAGAAGTGTTTAAATATAATCCAATTTTTAGACAGACAGACAGATAATCTAAAAAAAAATGCAAAGGGACTTTAATTTAATTTTTTCGTTTCTGTTTCAATGGAAAGGAAATATAGTAGAAGGATTATATGAGGGATAGCATGTGACAGGATAGGGTAGGAAAGGATGGCACGCTATATTCCTAACCTATATTGCTTAGCAAAAAAAAATAAATTTTAAATTTATAAAAAAATAATTTTTATAAAATATTTAAAAAAATTTTTTTTTTTTTTTTTTTTTTTTTTTTTTTTTTTTTTTTTTTTTTTTTTTTTTTTATTTTATTTTTATTTAATTAATTTCATTAACAAGCTAATAAAATATACTCTATTAATCTAATCCTAATTTCCTGTGATTTTTATTACTAGGCGGATCGATAGTAATAACTCATAAACCATTTTTAAGTTAATTTTTCTTTCGTTACACATCATGACAAGCCCACTGCAACCATATCACCAACAGGTTCAAAGATTATAAAAAAAAACGGCAAATTTATTAAGTTTTCAAAGGGTAAAATTATAAAGTCCAAAGTCCATTGATTTATTCGTATTTATAACATATTTTTAATGCATTTTATTCAGTGAATTCTAATCCGATATATATAAAAAAAATGATTCGATAAATTCATAAATGTTTTCCTAACTTAGAACTTAGACGTTACCTAACTAATAATTCATTAATACTATATATATAGAATATCTTTTCTCTTAAGTAATAGAATTTTTGACAAAAAAAAATAAATAAATAATCCGTCTTAAATGACACCAATACACAAAGAGCTATGCAAGAAAATCTTCGTTTTTCTAAGACAGTGTATCCTTAAAAGCTCATTTTTAAATTATCAAATAAATCAAACCTGATATATTGTTTTATCTCATTTTTTTATATTTCTATTATTCTAATCCATTGTTAACTTTTCTACATGTACTTAATACAATTTGCTTACTTAACTAAGATAAATTAATCCATTTCACCTTCTTTTCCTTTGTTCCTATATTCCAACGGCGTTGACATAATATAAGGTAAATCTTCCACAGGCCCCAATCGGCGTGTAATTGGACGTCTAATACCTGCAAACGGATCCCCAACAACAGGGACAAGCATCAACTCCCCTCCTTCAGGTGCGATTGGGTTCCGAACCACTTCTCCTATAAAATTATATGACTGAGAACTGATAGAAGTAGGTGAGGTCGGTGAGACTGGAGACAAGGTATAATGTCTCATGTTAAATGCCAATACTCTCAACGGCGTTTTTTTAGAAAGCGAACTGAACCCTGAAAAATCAACATCCTCTCTCATTTCTTGATCACTATGTACGTTAGAAGAAGTTTCCATCACAGCCGGGATATCTAATTCGTGAGGTGTATCTCCGGACCTTTCCGGTTCTCCTAACACATAATCCATAAACGATGCACCCGTCAGATTGATTGTGTGAAAGTGTACATTTTCGGGGTTAATAGACTCTTCTACTTGATCAATAGTGATAAAACCCGAAGGTGAACCCGAATTAGTAAAAAAATCCCTATAATCCAACAGAGGGGAATTTAAATTCACGAAGGTTACATCGTCCAGTTCATCTCTCATAGGAACGTTCAAACAATCAACTGATTTCTTTTTCAAGGGTACCGTGATGTGGTCAGAAGATGCTTCATTGCCAAGACAACTATTAATATTCACTTCCGTGGGAACGAAAAGGGATTCGTTTACCAACAAAGAATGAGATTCCTCCAAAACACGTTTGTTCAATTGTTCTAATTCGGTTAACAAATTTGGCAATCGCATATACAAATCCAATGGTATGGGATTACTATTCACAAACCCTTCAAAGTCGTCATCTTCATCGTCGGAATCCTCTGAATCTATATTTTGGGGTGTACTCTCCATCAAAGCGGTATCAGTTGGGGTTTCCTCCGTGATCTCTTCATCATAAACTTTCTCATCATCTGCTTCTGTGGCGAAAAACTTTTCTCTAATTCCTCGATGTTTATTCAGAAACTGTCGTAAGTATCTGGGTATGTCAATCCATCCGCGAAGTCTGGAAAAGTGGACCTTTTCAGGTTTAGCCATGGGACTGTTACTGCGGCGAATGACATATGTTACCCGGTTTTCATTCACCTCCATGATTGTATAAGGCCCTTCCCATTTATTTTTAAATTTTTGATAAACACTATGACCGGTATAAATAACCTTCTTTGCTACGACTTGTCCTACTCTAAAGGGTTTAAAATTTAAGCTTCCTTCACTCCAATATTGAGGAAAATTTTGGGCATTTTGATTATGTGCCTTCGACAAAAGAAATTCCGATGGAGACATCTGCAAGGCACTATGTTTAGTATTATTATAAATAAGAATGGAAGGAGTTAGTTCTTTGTCCCATTGATGAGGCTGATCATTCACCAGACATTTTAAAATCTGGATGAGGCTTCGGTTAAATCTTTCACAGATGCCATTACTGGCGGGATGGAGAGGGGTTGTTCTTACATGCTTAATATGAAATTCCTCCAAGACTTCTTGAAAAGGTCTGGGAAGTAAATTCCGTACCATTATCTGTCAGAATACGGTTTGGAATTTTTGGAAGAAATGGGAGAATCTGATGTTTAAGCTTAGAAGCGACAGAGAGACTAGCTTTATCAGAAAGGGGAACAACGGAAACCCACTTGGAAAAGTGGTCAATAAGGACCATGCAATATTTGTTGCCAGAATTTGTTTTCGGAAACTGCAACAAATCCATTGCGCATAGGTCAAACGGATATTGTCAGGATTTTCAACATTGGAGGAGTTATGTTAGTCGAGTAGGTTTTCCGAGTTTGACAAATCGGGCAACACCGCACCACGTCCGAAACAACCTGATTCACTCGGGGATGCCAAAGGTGTTTGTAAATCAATTGAAGAAGTTTATTTCTACCTATGTGGGCATAAGAAAAATGTAAGTGGCACACAATACTTATTAGGAAATCAATAGAAACTACGTACAACATGTTATTTGTTTCCGTGGAGAAGTATATTAAATCATTCTGTATTAACAATCGATTTTTATAATTTGTGAACCTACCCAGATTTTGCCACTTATTTTTATTATTTAGATCATGGAGCCCCCTTCTTAATTGAATCATTTCTCTACTGGAGGTCTGATCTTCCAAGATACAAATTTCATCAATATCAGAGCCCACTACCGAAATAGCATTGATCCGGGGTACACTCAATTTTCCTAAATTCTCTTTAAATTGAATTCCCTCAGTCACGGTGATGTATGTATCGTTATCATCCATCCCTACTAAACAATTATAATTTATATCTGGCAATAGTCTATTTTGTTGCAATTCGCCCAACCCAAGAATAAGCGTATTATTCATGTACTCTTGGGGTACAACAATAAGTTTCAATTCCTTTGTCTTATATCCTTCAGGAAATCGCAATGAAGTTCTTATGTACTGATTTATAGGTATCAGGGTCTTACTTCCAAAACCCTTTATCGCTCTGATTCCAATTTCTTTTGAGGACTTTAATTGTACATTCCTTACGTGTGGAATGACCGAATCCTTGATAAGACTGGCACCTGCTCCACTATCAATTAAACAATCATACCAGATGGGGTTTTCATCGTCACCTATAGTCGCGTGAACGACCAAGGGTTGTGTATGTATATCTGCCTGACACAGGTCAACTTCTATAATCATTTCGGATACATCTTGTGAGTTGGTAGAACTTGTTTCATCATCAGTATCAAAAAGGCCTCCAAGGGGAGTAAATTCCATTGGATCCTCTTCTGTTTCATTGTTATAAGAGTTTCTAGTTTCCGGGATTTCCTCTACCAATGTCCGTTCTATATTCAATGAAAGAGCCTCTGGGTTATCGTTTGTTGTTCCGTTGGAATCATTTATATGTTCTGAAAGGTTCTCCACAGGCCGGCTCATTCTACCAACCACCGTTAAATAACTTTTCAAAGTTACGGCTGTTGATAAATAATTAGCTATGAATCAAAATATATCAAACTAAACGTCTGAACTAACATTAAATACGTATGACTCTTTTGATAACAGCTCCTTTGGACTGGGGTTGAGATAAGAGTGTTGAACCGCTATTTGTTTGTTGTTGATTGTTATTTGATTTCCGATTGTCGAGTCTGGTGGGGCAATTCATACCTGCGTGAGGACCTTTACAGAAAGGGCACCTACGGTTGTAACTCGATGATAAGTTCCGTTGCTGTTGAAAACTTACCCCATAAGATCTACATTCATTTCTGATATGGCCCCTCTTTTTACAATAAGAGCATATTCCAAGGTACTTATAACAATCATCCATGATGTGACCTTGGATATCGCAATAATCACACCACAGATGACTTCTATCCTCAGTTGACCTATTAAACCTGGTCACCGTTGAATCTCCATTTGAATTTCGGTATTGTCTTCCTCTATTACCGTCATTATATTTAAATCCATTTAAATGTTTATTCTGAGCAGCAGTTACACTATTTCCAGCATATCTGTTATTTCCGTATTCATTTCTATTTACATTTCTGGTTCCATTTGAGTTGTTAAATCCATTATTATTTGATTCATGTTGCCGTGATTGAGGATTTTCCTTTTTCTCATTATTTAAAACATCAGCCCAACTTGGTTTTACAATATCTATTTGTATAGTTTCGTTAAGATCAATGTTGTCGGTTTTGTTTTTAGTGTTCGCGGGATTATAACTTGTGGTAGGAAGAAGTGTTGGCAATGATACTCTTCCTTTACAAAACTCATGATCATATTTATCCGCTAATGTTACGACTTTTTCCCAAGATACTCGATTATCTGTGTCATCCTCGTTTTCCAATAAATATTCTCTGATTTTCTTCTCCACATAAGGTGGCAAACTAAGAAGAAACGCTTCTCTAAGAGAGTTATGCTCTCGCATATCCATATCGTTATATGCTTTAGAAGCTAATTGTTCGAGTCGCAACGCGAACATCCTAACACTTTCACCTTTTGTAAGTACGGCGGAGTGATACGCTTTTAATCGGTATTGATCCTTCCTTTTTTCTTTTTGATGAAACCATTTAACTAAAGTTGTTTTTACTGAATAATAATTACGATCATTTTTTATTACCAAATTATATAGTTGTAAGAAGTCACCTTCCAACTGTCTTCCAAGATACCTAAGCCATTGTTGTGGGGACTTTGGATAGTTGTGAGAGCAATATGCCTCGAAATGTGTTAGATACTGAACTAGATCTTGATCAGCTTCGTATCTGTATTTTCCGGGATCCAAGACTTTTACTTTTTGTGAGTTTTTCACGAACTCAGTGAGTAGCAAAATTGCTTGCATTAACAAGGTGATCTGTTGTTGCATAGTGGTAGGTTGTGATGGTTGAGACGGCGGAAGAACAAAACTAGGATCAGGTGGATTCCTTCCCATATTACCATCTCCTCTATTGTTAGCTGAAAAAATCGGTTCAGTTGTTAACCTTGGAGTAGACCAAATCTGATCCCCATGTGACACTGAGGTTTCCACCACCGTGGAATTACCACTACCTATTGGTTCTCTATTATTTCCTCCATTTCCATTACTATTTACATGAAACTTTGGTTTACTTTCCGGAATACTCTGTACATAATATTTACTAGCACGGAACTGTCTATCCGCATCCGCATCTAATGATCTCCGTCGAAGACGGCTTTGTGCATTTGGTGTTATTATATTAGAAGGTTCATATGCTAAAGCCTGAGCCTGTTGCATATGCCCTAAATGACCTTTCAACCCATCAATTACTTTGTTAACATTACTGGCAAGAACAACCTCTTCCCCTGAAGGTGTTATGGTTACTGGTGGTTTTTGCAAAAGAGACTCAAGAGGCTCAAGCTCAGTTGCTACAAACTGGGCCAACTGCTCTTGGGTTTCTTGATCTACATTGGTAGCCATTATATCTACCTCTATGATTAAATATTGTTCAATAATAAGACTTAAAATAATAATAAATAAAGGAAAAAATATATAAAATATCGATTATCAAAGGATGAAACGTTTGGTTTCGAAATTCCTATATTACCTAATAAGCTTCAGAGCTATGTTAATGTAATTCCTATCTAAAAGTTTTTGGTTCAATTAATAAGGATTTAATAATAAGGATTTAAATTGATTTTTAAAGGCAAAGAAGGCAAAGCGAGGTCAACTCAAAATTTATACGCCGTAAAATAACATATCATGTATCAATGAAAAATATATCTAAATGAATCATTAACTGCAGAATTAATAATGGTTTTTTTTTTCTTACTTAATTCGACAAGTAGATGATAAACGCCAACCTGAACAACAGTCGGTTCAGAACTGCAATATAAAAGAAGAATCGGAGAATATTGAATCCGTTTAAATGAGTAGATTGTGTAATGTAACAAGGCACAACAGCAGTCGTTCCCTTACTTAAATTGACTAGATGGTTCAAAAATATAAATAATGATGATTCATATAGAGAACTTGGCACAACCCGAACAGTCCCTGTTCGGGCGCCACTTAAATTAACGGTATGTAAGGGAGGGTCGGTGTTCAATCTCTTATGTGGTTTTTATTCAGGCGGGAACTTAATCAGAAACATGGAGGGAGATTATCTCTGACAAGTGCGCGCCCCCGAAGAGTTTGACTGACCACCTAACACGTCAATTCAAGACCAATTGATGGCCTTCCTTTGGAAAAGTCTTGATGTAAGATCCGTAAAAGATGAAATTAATTCTAGAACAGACGGAGCTGTTAATTTCCCCTCCGTGGCCACCGGATAATGCAGAACTTAGGGTTTCGTCCAACGCGGGTTATCACAGGGACTGCTCGTGTGCCAGATCATACTATATGTCCGAAAGATAAAACCGAAACGATGAGAAAATTGTCAGTAAGGCAGGAACACAATGATTGACAAAGATAGAACAGATGATAGCAACGAATAGAGTGATGGTGATGAAGTTCTTTGAAGCATATAACTATAAACCCAATGATTCGGAGATACTTGAACCACTAACAGTTACAACAGAGTATTAGATAAATTAAATTAAATAAATGAATGAAATAATGAACACGGCGGATAATGAGAAGAGGATACTTCTTACTTTTATTAAAGTAACGTAAAGTTCCAAATTATTATGTACAAAAATAAAAAAACTATTATTAAATCCATTAAATTATTTAAACATCAATTAGGGGATTCTTGGAATTAGAGGAATTCCCGAATCTTTTCTATGAAGCTATGAAATGATGAAAAACCATAAGTACAGCAATACAAAACCCCGAGATGACCTCGCCTTATGCCTTATAATTAATTACACATATAAATACATCCAAAACCCATCCAGAATAACCTAACCCAAACCAAGTTTGTTAATTTAACTAATGGATTGGCTTATCTTATGTCTTTTGACAACTTGATGATTTCGAACTCAATCCAGGATAAATCCCCAGTACCGACAAAAATCAGTTCAAGGATTAGGATTGTTCAAGAACAAAACCAAACCCAAAACTAAAGTTTGTCCAACACTGAAAGATTTACTCTATGTCGATGTAAAAATTGACTCCAAAAATAAATTCCCAACATAAGATAAAATTCCAACCAAAAATAAAAATTCCAAGCACAAAAATAGCTTGACACAAAAAAAACTTGGCACAAAAACCTGTGGGTGGAAAAGAACCCCACAGTTAGGTACTATTATAATATAACAAATTAACTTTAATCTAATGAAATATTTATGTTCAGATTGATTTAAAAATACATTCATGAATCTAAGAATTCAATGCTAACAAATAGTTTGTGACACATATTAATGAAAGAAACATATTGAAACATACCCTATCAAGTAAATCCTGTCTAAGAGGGTTTTTGTGTCTTGGTAGATTTGACAATTCCTAGAAAAGACACAAAAACTCCATGAGCTACAAAAATAAACATCAGTACTATCACATTGTATAATTCAATTAATGCTTCAAAGCTAACTAAAATTTTCTATCCTATCATATATTTATCCATACCTTAAAGTTTACACAAATTCAAAGTACGATGAAAAATTTCCAGTGGATGTGATTAAACTTGTTATTTTCCAGTATAAAACTTTGCAGAACAATAGTAAAACTTTACAAAAACTACTACTGAAACAAGAATTAGACAATAGTGTAAATCTATATTACATTAAAGATAAATATGACAATCTTCATGCACACATAATGCCTACACATGAGTATAGGCATGCATCTGTGTGCATGTAAGAACACAAATAATGAAATATCTTAATAATAAAAAAAAATCCTAAGAAATAAAAAATAAAATAATTCTTTCTTTATGTATGGAGAACATCATTATGAGCAAATGCAAACACAAAAAAAAAACCATTCTTTTCGTTTAATCTTTCTACAATCAACAAAAATGGGTTTTCTTTGTGAAAAAATGATCCCCTTTACACCGGAATTTGATTCATCACAGATAGCCGTCTTTATCACATCTGATCGACCCCGGTTCATCCGTAGGAATACCCGCCTAGGACAGTTTGTACCTTTAACTGTTGAGACTAAATTACAAGTCCAGAGTTTACAGATGGAACCCCAACAAGAAAAAGGTTCCACTAGTCCATCTGCTTGGACCAAAGAGCGGTTAATTGAAGAATTTAATATCTCTGTATTGCCAATTACGGAATCTCAGAAGCAAGACCTTCTCAAAATCTTGCTTACTCATCAAGCAGCTCTTAGTTCTGGTGATAGTGATGTGGGGGTAGCCACTAATATTACCCACGCCATTGAACTAGAAACTAACCGACCAGTTTGTCTTCCGGTCCGTCGTTTCCAAGAAATTGAGCAGCAATGCAGAGATCTTTTGGATCAGAATATTATCCGTCCAAGTAAATCACCGTATTCGGCACCCGTTGTACCGGTCAGAAAACCAGACGGTACACTCCGACTATGTATAGATTATCGCAAGCTAAATAACGTCACTAAATCCGACTCCTTTCCATTACCGAACCTGATCGACATGATATATAATATGTATGGAAATGTATACTTTTCCACTATTGATTTAGTCAAAGGGTATTATCAGGTCTCAATGGAGCCAGATAGTATTGAGAAAACAGCGTTTTCCACGCCGTTCGCTCAATACGAGTATCTGAAGATGCCGTTCGGGGTGAAGAACGGTCCGGCTACATTCCAACGTGGGATGATGCTTGCGTTAAACGGGTTGCCGTGGTCTGAGGTGATGGTTTATGTGGATGATATCATCGCTCTCAGCAAGACTTTTAAAGACCATCTCATCATCTTAGATCGAGTTCTATCTGCATTAGAACAAAATGGCTATAAGCTCAAACCCAGTAAGACTCGCCTATGTCGAACTGAGGTGGAGTTTTTAGGTCATCACATTTCCAGTAGAGGTATTTTACCATTGCAGAAAAATATACAGGGAGCCTTGGAGTTTCCAGTACCCACCACTGTGAAACACCTTCGCCAATTTTTAGGAATGGTGAATTTTTACAGACGCCACATTCCAAATTGCTCCCAGATCAGTAAACCGTTATCCTGTCAAACGGGAGGTAAAACCATTCAATGGACCCCAAAGTGCCAGCAGGCATTTGAAGAACTCAAGCGGGCCTTGGTTAACCCCTGTTTGCTGGGATTTCCAGATTAGACTCTCACGCTTCACCCATGGAACTTCATGTCGACGCCTCCGACATTGGCGCCGGGGCGTGTCTCTCTCAGATTCAACAAGATGAACGCAAACCAATAGCTTTCATATCTATGACCTTTAATGGTGCTCAGAGGAATTACGGAGTCATAGATAAGGAGCTAACGGCTTTACGATGGGCCGTAAAGTCGTTGAGACCGTTCCTACGTGGAGTCAAGTTCATCATATTTACTGATCATATGCCTCTGATTTATCTGCAAAATATGAGTCTAGTCGATGGTCGACTAGCCCGCACCATGGAGGAACTGAACGAATTCGATTTTGAAATTCGCCACATTCCAGGTAAACGCAATGTAGTAGCCGATGCACTTTCCCGCTCACCAATAGATCCCAACTCTGACTCTCCTCCAGAACCAGATCACTCTGTCAATCCTTCGGTAGATTTCATCCCTGATGGATTTTCTGTGGTCGAGGTGGCGGGAGGTGGTGATTCACTGTATCGATGCTTTTCCATTCATCTGTATTCTACTGTAGACCATCATTTAGAACTTCGGGACACTATTATCAATGAACTACAAAAGCATCCTCAAAAATATCGGTTACAGGGCAGACACATCCAGAAAACTTTACGACTCCTCCAACTTCCTGGACAATTGCCCATTCCGGAGGTTCTTGACAGTTTTTGCGAGCTTTTCAAGATATCAGTTTTCGTGTATTACAATGATAATCATCCGATTGTCTATGGAGGCCACTTTTCCAGCAGCGTTTGTTGTTTAAAGTGCCTAGGAGGTGTTCATTACAATTATCTGATGCCGATAAACTCAGATGATTGTTTGTCCTAGCCCACCGTATATCTGTAATATACGTTTTATTAACAGAAAAATTGAAAACAGAATAGTTGTAGTAACCAATCAGAAATCAGAAAAGTAGTAGTGAAACCAGCAAGAGATTAAACCGAAGAGATAAACCGGAAAGAAATAGCTTGGCTTACCAAACTACCAGAAGAAAAAGTGCATTTCTGACCTGTTGCCGCTTGCACCTAGCCTAACGCGAGCCTTCTCTCTCTCTTGTCTCTCACGATCCTTCTTCTCTGCTTTCCTTTTCTCCTCTGTTTCTTTTCTTCTTGCTTGCTGTCCCTTTGTTGTTCCTTCTTTAATGCCGGAGCCAGAGTTAAGAAAGAAAGATTTAAATTCAGTAGAGAATGGATAAAAGAGAAAGATTAAATTACAGTAAAGCAGTTTTGGAGCCAAAATCATTTTTCATGCTTTTTGTTGTCATTTACACTAGATAAAAACAAACTTATTTTACACCTTGTTCTTTATTCACAGCTTCACTGAATACCTGCCTCTCAGCTCTATCGGAATTGAATTGCTGGACATTTTAATTATTATATTATATGTAATATAATATGTAACACTGAAAATTTAGGAAATGTCCTAATCCGAAAGACACATTCGTTTTCTTTTCTTTTTCTTTATTTAATTTTATATGTCTATAAGCAGTTTTCCAGCAATTTAAAAAGATTCCTTGATTACACTACTAACCTTTGCAACAATAAAGTAAAATCACACACTACTAATTTTTCCATATTTATAGCTAGATAGGGTGTAAATTTTAATATAGTATTATCTTTTTGAATTAAGTAAATGATGATGAATTTATGAGAAATTACAGAAAATAAACTATGCAACGATGAACTATTATTATTTATTTTTATTATATTTTTTTTATTATTATTTATTACTTTATTTTATGTTCATAAATTTACCAGTCCTTCTGACATGCTCTTTGCATTGCTTTGATATTACAGTGAACATTATTACTGATTTCTTGGTCCTTCTGACAAACAAAAAAACTATTGCTCAATGTTCACTTTAGCTAGGTTAGGATAAATGTAAATTTTGGAGCAAGAAGTAAATTTATGTAACATAAAACATACTGATGCAGTTACTAAAGCGACATATTCCTCATTCCAGCTTTTGTGAATTGTGAAGATGCCACTCTTACTTGTTGTTGGAGCCAGCGTGGTGGATCTCTTCAAACAGAATAAAAGATTCTTAAAGGAGGAATATGATCTCAACATCTTAACTGATTGTAGTTCCGGACGTGTTCTGTCCGAGTGCACTGAACGAGTAGAAGCAATGATGACAAGACAGGTCCAATTTTTACTGATTTGGGCTCTTACACCACTTGCCTGGCAAAGAAAAACCATTCATAACGGCAATCGACAAACCACTGTTTTCGAGCCTGTACCAGATATACCAGTCAATGATGTGCCTGAAATAATGGACCAGATTACCCAAATAGCTAGAAGAAAGAATCCCCGAGTCCGTGTCATGCTTATGATTCCGCCTATCCAGGATATATATAGATTTAACCAGAAAAGACTTATTAGAGCATGGGGCCCAGCCTTCGCTGACCATCTAAAAGAAGATGCCATCATGTCTCCTAGGCTCATGAGAGCTCATTCCATAAAAGCCTTTACTGCCTTTGAGAACTTGGCATACAACCATTACATGGCAAGATAAAATATGTCTTTCAGGGGTAGTCCATGTATGAACTACTATTAATGATATTCCGCAGCTCAGAATGGAATATACCCGGATCGACTGCCCCCATTCTAGATACATCAAAAAGAAACAAATGTTCCTGGATTCCCCAATGCCTTTCTGACGGACTTCATGCTAATCAACTCTTCCTTGAACAATTTATGAAGAAGTATAAAGGATTTTTCACAACTATAAGAAATCAACCGGCATCATCAGCTCGTCGCACTCCTACTCCAGAACCATCTAGAAGAGAAGAACGTGGTAACACCGTTGGAATAAATCGACCGACAACGTCATCAGCTCGTCGTACTCCAACTCCAGAGCCTATTATAAGTGAAGAACAGGAGCGTATTATACGTTCTGTGATCGTGGAGGTCGAACCATCCAACTTCCACACGCCAACCGCCATTGAACGACGTTTGGGAGAAGCTCCTCCTCTTCGATCTCAACCATCAACGAGTGGTTTACAGGCAGCTTTCTCCGAACCCACTACTTCTCGACTTAGCCAAAACCAATCATTTTTCCAGAACCGGAATGTCCCGTTGCGAGAAAGCATAAACTATCAGACTCCTCGGCCGGAGTATTCCCCTTCCAGATATAATCCTTCCTATCCTGCCTACCAATACTCTTCAGCGTCTCAGCCTCAGCAGAATCTTCATATCAGACCTGATTTACAACGGCTTGTTTCTTCTGAGATGAGGATAATGTTGGAGGACCTCCATTATAGATCTCTACCCGAAGCACAACAATATGCTATATTCCAGGCGGCCAGGATAGCGTTAGACGATGAAGAAAATGTTCTCCGAGGACTTCGTCGACGTAATTAAAAAGACAATGTTAATACAGAATAAAAATTCCTCACTTTGTTATCAGTATACCGACTTTGTCTTCCTGGAACTTCCTTCAGATTTCTTTATTAACAGTAGTTCATTGTAGAAAAAATGGCACTTGGGATGAGTCAGAAAAATATGCATACCAAGCTTTTCCCCATAAACTCACAAAAACAAGTCATGTTCCGTCCTTGCATTTCCCTCACTATATTCCCAATTTGCGCTCCTCAGATCTTCGCCATATAGAATTATAAGATCTAGAAAGACTGAGCAGGGGCGTTAAAATTTAGTGCGGGGGGAAAATGTAGGGCCATGTCAAGACTGTCCAATAGTTTTAAGTTATTATTTATTTAACAAATAATGCAATAATTTTGATAACTTTGTAACGTTAATATCCTTTTTCCCCTCTATATTAATTATGTCTGTTCTTTAGGCATATTAAAAGTTTTTCAGAAAAGATAAGTTTTTTTTACAGCAAGATAGTTTCTGTTCTGTTTTTCCCCCATTCTTGTGGAAGTATATATACTCTTTTACGGAATTTCCACTAAGAAATAATAGGAAAAGCATTATGGTAGTTTAATACCCAATATGCTTTTTTATCATGATCACTGTAAACTGAAAACATACTATTTAATATGCTATATCATATTAAAAGTATTGCACGTGGTTTTATGTTTATTTCCCCCCTTATCATAGATGCAAACAACTTAACATGCAAAACATCAAGCATTGATAATTGCAGACAAGATCCAGAAAGGACTCTTGAGAATACAGACAATAATAGGGTAGGTGCTCTATGATAGAAAAGCTCTTACTTAATCCTTAATTATGAAATTCTTCATTTACAGTATTTAATTATTTTATTATTACTTTTTATTTATTATTATTATTTTTTATCACTTTATTTATGGCAATTCCAATTATTTTTATATTATTCATAACCAAGAATATACGATTTTATGTATTCCTCAGGTTTTATCATCCGGCTGGAATTTTATCTCGTGGTTCAAATTTTATTTCCGGATTTTATTCCTAAGCTCAATTTTATCCTCGGGTTGAAATTTTATCCTTTAATCAGACTTTCATTATTGGATCTTCATCTCGTTCCGCACCTTTTGAGATTCGAATCCTTATCAACAACCGAAAGCTTAACCGGTAAGTATTAGAGGCATTAATTGGTCCTGCATCTCATCCACATTCATTCATATACAACCTTGCTCGCCATTATTTAATATTTATGGTGCCACTCTGGATGGTGTTTGCTGATAAATGAAAAGACACCTATATTTATATTTGCTTTGCTTACAGTATTGGAACTGCGATTCCTTGTATATATTTTTTTTTACATTTATAATAAACTTAAAAATGCAAATATCTTTCATTGTTCGGGAGAATCCCTAGTGTGCTGAATCGGTTGAACTTGCTTACTAATCCCGCAGAATACAACTGAAATAATTCCCTTAAAGTTTGCTTGACCGTTAGTCATATTAGCCTAATAATTTTGAGTTACCATCTCCATTCGTACTTCCCTCTCTTTCTGTCACTGATCTTTGAACTCTGTTTTAGTAAATTTAGGTGTGTATGTTTTAGGGGAAACTTTTGGGATTTTAGCTGTCTTGGGTTTTTTGTTGTTAGGTTTCTGAGGGCGCCTTTGCTTTCCCCATAGATTATTAGGAACACGGCGTCTTTGCCACCTCTCTCTCCTTTACACCGTATTATCAATTAATGTAAATATTTTGTAGACTTGTATCATGTCCCCTCTGAAAAAATGCCTTTCTGCAGAAAACATTCCCACCTCCTTCAGCCTCTCCTCATAGCTCTTACTCTCAAACTCAAAAATCATCCTTGTTGCTCTATGTTGCACTCTCTCTAGCATATCTGAGTCTTTCTTTAAATAAGGGGCCCAAACTTGTGCACAATACTCTAATACTGGCCTAACATAGCTATTATAATTTGTTCTTTAGACTCAGTTTAATTCATCATTCTTACAACTATTTGATCTCTCTATCATCCTTCTATCTGTTTTTATATAATACAGAGGTTACTCTAAACCCAAGGTAGAGTTGCACTCATAATGATAACACTTTTAAGCTGCATTGCGTTTTAATGTGGTCCTTGTGACATTTTGACTCTGGGGAGGCGAAAGTTTAAGCTCCTATCTGGGCAGAATAGTAAAAGGAGCACATATCGTTGCTCGTATCTTATCAGGTTAGGAAGTTGGGGATCACTTGCGCAGAGGGAGACCACATTTCACGTCAATTCATACTCCCACCCTTTTTTTTCCATCAATTGCCATGGGTTGTCTTATATTAAATTCACAAGCTTGAGTGAATCACTTCTCTCCGCTACACCGGGTGGGTTCGTCTCAACCTTGTGAAATTTCAAAACCATCTCAACCCAACTTCTACAAATCTCTCTTTTAACACTTCTAACATTCCTATCTCTTTCGACGGTTCTCTTGTCTCTCCTGTTGACAATATAAACATCCTTGGCCTTAACATTGAGACGGATTTCATCTATGTCTTGTTTTTCTCCCTACAGATATTTGTGAATTTTGAACGTTTTGGAAATAAAATCTAAAAGAGAAAGAAAAAAAAAAACGGAAATCCATACCAAAGAACAAAAAAATTAAGAAGAAAACAAACGAAAAGTGAAGAAAATCATTAAAATAACAGAAAAAACAGACGATAGGACAATAATTCCTGGCCTTATTAAAAGGGTAAATATTAAAGATTAAAGATTATTATGTTCATATTTATGTGTTTTGCTTATAGTGAAGTAATAGAAAGGGAATAGAGAAATTTAGTAAATCTTTATTTAGTTTTATTGAGTTTTGAAGCTTTATTAATTGTGTAAGATAATGCATTGGAAACAGATGATTAATTCTTGTTTCTATTTAGCTCCCAGTTTGTGATCCCGAAGAACCAGGATATAACCCTAGTGAAGTTGGCATCCAAGTCTTGGAACGCATCCAGTTTGGAACATCAGCGGTCCACATTTGTACAGGGAGACCATCTACCTGAAGAAAAGGAAAACGGTGTGAACTTTCCCGCCAAGGGAGTTCCTGATTTGCCACCTGTTTTATCACCTGATTTCGACCAATTCCTTTGCCGAAATGGCATCGTCACCTCCCAAGGTGCTTCATCCATCTCCTTAGTTTTATTTCTATATACCCTGTAACTTAGATTGAGGGTTGTCGCTAAGACTAGGAAGTTTCTGTAAAAAAAATTAAAGTTTATATTGAGAGGATAGGTCTTCATCGTAACTTATAGAAGAAAAGATCAATTTGTAGGAAGACAAGGTAAAGCAGATGAAGATTGGTAAATGTGAAATCCATTTTATGCAGATATAATTTTTATAGAAGACGAAAGCAGACATCATTTTTATAAACGCCAAAAATAGAGAATTTTTTTTATAGAAGCTAAAAGCAGTTCATTTAGGTAAATTTTTGTGCTAAAGTTTTGTCATAAATAAAAATTCAATTAATTAGAAAGATCTATATATAGGTGTGTTTCTTTTCTGAAATTATAAAATTAATCATAGTCTTTAAAAATATAAAGATCGTTTTTGGTGAAGGGAGAGCCGTATCTTTCGCTTGCGGGAGAGTGGAAGACCTATTGAGTTAAAATTCTAGAAAAGGAAAAAGAAAACATTGTTTCAACACACACACACTGGACTCCACTCCCTTGCAAAGTCGAATTGCTATTGTTGCCCCTTCTTCCAGAAGCTAGATAGGTGTAGTATACCGGTATATAGTACAATTTATTATTATTTTTGTTTATATATATATATATATATATTTTTGATACTTTTTTTTTTTTTTTTTCTTTTTTTTTATATTCATTATTTCTTGTTCATGTCTTTTTTTTTTCGCTTATTGCTAATATAATGTATGCATATATGCATATATATATATATAATGATTTTTCATTATTTATTTAAATTAAAATTAATCTTTTTTTTTTTGTTGGGAGATGTTTCATTTTTTTTCGTAATCTTTTTAATAAATACCCATTGAGGTGTCCTTTTTTTAATTATCAAAGCTGCAGAGGGTTTTATGTAAGTCTTATGTGATGGTAAATAACATTGAGTAACAAGGGGATAAAAAGTGAGTACCCTTCAAATAAATGTGGCTGCAGAAATTTGATTGAAATATTGAGAAAAATACTTGGTGTATACTTTACTTGGTTTGATAAGAACACCTTAATCCAATATAGTCCTTTTAACAGGAAAAATCATAATATTTTGAAGGCGAATTGACCAGTAGAAGATCATCATTCCAAGTCACTACAGAGTATTGAAAGAGCCAGAGTTTTAAATAGGAACAACTGTACGTAGATCAAGAGACTTCCACTGCCAGCATAAATATATTACATACTCCACCAACAGAAGAAGTCCGCCCCAGAGTCGTTAAACACCTCAATGTAGTGGCAGACCCTTCTGAGAAAGGAATCTACCTCATCAAACCTTACAGGTGAGGTGCCCTTCTATTGTGGTGGGGATCAAAAACCTACCACATAAAGTGGTAGCAGAGCGTAGTTGTTTCTTCTAGGAATACTACTGGCTCTGCAGCTGAGTGTTGACAAAGTGTCACTCAGTCGCCACTATCGTCCCACAATCATGACCGACGGAATGAATGATTTAATAGAGAACGGGAAGACCGAAGATGGGAAAACACCACCGACTGATTCCGTCCCCCTTCCACAGAATCCTGCTAATATACAGTCCAGTGTTGTCAATGCAGATCAAGAAAATCAAAGAGCGCCGTCGAATCCAGCGGTAGTTACCGTGGATGCTCAGTTCTTCCAATCAGTGTTGCAACAGAACACCAAGATGATGGAAAAGATGACTGCCTTGATATCCGCTATGGAGGTTGATAGGAAACCCAAGAAGATGATTCCTTTGGGCAAATTTAAGATCGAGACTGGGGAAACAATGGTCCAGTTTTTCGACAGATTCGAGCAGTTTTGCGCTGTGCAATACCCCGGATCAACAGAGGGAATGGTGGCCTTATTGGGAAGCCATCTCCTGGGGTCTGCTTTAGAGGCTTACAATATAGTCGCTGCGACATCAGCCGAATACCCCTTCGTGAAGTCCCAACTTTTGCAGTGGTTCAGAGAACACTTGAAGAAGAAAGTAAATACAGAAACAGCTGAATTTACAAAAGCCGTAATGAAAGAAGAGGAAGATGTGCCCCTGTTTGCTTTAAGATTGTTGGGACTGGCGCAAAGAGCATTTCCAGGAAATGATGTAAAAAGAATGCCTATGGTGCGAGAAAAGTTCTTGGATAGTGTGCCGGAAGAGGTCAAGATTCGAGTAGAAACTGCATTAATGGGAGTAGAGGTAACCCAGGGTTCAGTAACCCCTTGGGAGCAGTTAGTAATAATGGTGGACAAGGTATACCGCGGAAATAAGAAGAAAGAAAATCCGGCCGTAGAAATAGTTGATTTGACTCAGTCATTACAAATGTCCACCATTCCCATGCAACATCAAATGGCATTACCCAGATATGATACCCAAGAGGGATTGTGTTGTTGCCGACAAATGCAAACACAACCCCAGCTTCGAGCTGTAACATCTCAAAGAAACGATAATAATGCTGCTAATAATGCAACACCAATATCATCAAGTAATTATAGACCACCGAGATATGAATCATCAAATCAGATCCCAACACAAGAATTCCGAAACGGGCAACGAAATTACCAACAAAGAAATCAAAATGGCTCATCAATTCCGGTTTGTAACCATTGCAAGAAGAAAGGGCATAACATGAGTGCTTGTTGGAATAGGCCACAATGTATGTATTGTGGTAAACGAGGGCATGTCATAGAGGATTGCTACCTTGAACAAAATCGATGTCTAAAGTGTAAAGAAGTAGGTCATTTAGTAGGGGAGTGTCCCAATGGTCGAAGCCAACCTACGGCACAATCAAGAATAACGTGTCCCTTTTGTCAAAATGAACATTTAGGAAAGGATTGTCCACAAAGATCGGGAAACGGGGGAGCTCTGGCATGGAAGACCTCATGCCAGAAGCCGCAGCAACAGCAGAAGTAATAGACGAATATGAAGGGGGAGCTTGGGGAATTGAGGTCGAGGAGGATGATCCAGGAGGGTCGCAGGAGATTCCTCGCGAAATTTTTCACCAAACGACATCGGTCCAGGTGCCCCCAATAACAATCTTTGAGAGCCCTCACGGGCAGGACCAGTTGACACAGGTGTCGGTATTAGTTACAGTAAGTGATAAAGACATCCCACCTGATGATAATTATGACCAAGTTGGGGAAAACTCACCCGCCGTAACTCCGATCAATCTTGAAAACGAACCAGAACCAGCAGTAGTAGTAAAAGAAAACAGGAAGGAAACCAAAGAGGAAGATGAGAGCTCAGAGAACATCATTCATTATCATATTATAAGAGCTCCCCAAAAGACCTTAATTTTGCAAGTTACCATAGTGGATCAACCCCCTATGGAGCCTCTTACAGCGTTTGTAGATACGGGTGCAGAGGTGAGCCTTATATCGGCCAGCTGTTTCCATCTGTTAGACAAAAAGAAAAGTCCAATCTTGCCCACCGCTTTTCGAGGCGTCACTGGAATAGGAAGTGTCCGATTTCCAGTTTTAGGAGAAATAATGATTGCATTACGTTTATCCACCAATTATGTCTTGAAGCCTGGTCGCTTTGTCGTTGTGCCAGATCAATTGTCCGAATACGACTTGGTTTTGGGATACGACATTCTTAATCAAGAACATCTTTTGCCTGATCTGCACCATAAAGAATTGGTAATCCGACGTGGGAATTATGTGCAGAACAGTAGCGGTGGATATGAGACAAGGCTTACCTAAAGAAGAAACATGTGCATTAGTAGAAACTGTGAGTATTGCACCGCTGCGGTGTATGGTAGTAGAAATTGAAAGAAAAGGACGACCAATTCCTATAAAACAGCCCGTTCTGGTGGAGGCTTGGCGGGATTTGTCAAAAGATATCAAATTTGAACATTCCTTAGTAAATTTTTCGGGCGATAAAGCTTTAGTAATATTGCAAAACAAGGGTGAAACAACAAGATATTTAAAGAAGGGAACAATTGTAGGACAATTGGAAGAAATTACTACAGTGGAGGATCCCACTGTGAATGTAGTTGAATTAAATGAACAAAGTCCTAATGAATACTCTGAATGGAATCCTGAGAATTTAGTTAGCGCTTTTAGATTGAATGAGGCGGATTTAACGAAAGATCAAAGGAATCAGGTCATTGAATTATTGATGCGTTATCCCTCTGTCTCGAGTTTGGGAGATTCTGACGTGGGCTGCACAAATGTCATTAAGCATAAGATCGAAACTATGACTGAAGATCCTGTGCAAGTGCCAGTCAGAAGGCTACAGGGCCCCATGCTCAGAGAAATCGAGGCAGATTGCAAGAAATTGGAAGATGAAGGAATCATCCAGAGGAGCAAGTCCCCATACTCAGCCCCAGTGGTACCCATTAGAAAGAAAGATGGTTCAATCAGATTGTGCATTGACTACCGGGAATTGAATAAAATCACAAAGGGAGATAGTTTTCCTATCCCAAATCTGATTGATATGTTGTTTAGCCTTCAAGGCAGGAATCTTAACAACAATAGATTTAATAACAGGTTATTATCACAGGGTGAAATGAGGAAACCAGCCTTGAGAAAACAGCTTTCATACTCGTTGTCTCATATTGGCAAATTTGTTACGTATGCCGTTGGAGTGGAAGAACGGTCCGGCACTTTCAACGAGGGATGAGGAATTTGCTCTGTCGGCATATACCCTGGGACAATCGCATGGTGTATCTGGAGATGATCTTCATTAAATTGTACCAAAAGGCATCTGGGAAATTTACCCACAAGTACAGTCAGCATATTGAAGAAACGCGATTCCAAATAAAACCTGCAAAACTTCCTCCTAAAGAAAAGGGAGGTTTCAATCTTTTAGGTCCATCGCGTTTCTGACAAGGTTATGATCCCCTTGGAAAACAATGTTGCAAGGCATAATGGCAGTTCTCCCGTAACCAACCACTGTTAGCGAAATTACGTTGCAATTTTCTGGCATGGTCAATTCTATAGGCCGTCCACATCGTCATTGCTCGGAATGAGCCAAACCAGCTTTATCGAATTTATTGAGGTAGCATAGGTCTCTTAAAGGTGGACCGAACCATGTCAGAAGCGCCTTTGAGTGGCATTGAAGGAAGCTGTTGAAACTATCGAACCACAGATCTTGGTCATACCTCAGATGATCAGAAAAAGCAACCCATATTGTTGTACGTGGACGCCTCCGATATCGGGGCAGGAGCGTGTTGCTTTCCCAGATCAAACGGGGAAGAGCGTCCTATTAGCTTTTACTCTCCACAACATTTAACAAGCTGAAACAGATATGTACGAACCGAACAAGGAAGTTGCTTGCAATACGATTGGGCTGTGAAGGCTTAAAACCTTTCCTTTTGGAATAAGCAGCAGTTATTATACAGATCATCAGCCGCTTTTATATTTGCATAGTATGCCGTTAGTGAACGCACGAGTAGCTCGCACACTTGAAGAAATCAATGATATAGACTACGAGCTTAGATATATTCCGGGAAAAGAAAACATAGTGGCTGATGCTTTATCTAGATCCCCGATCGGTGAAACCTTTGACGAACAAGAGATTTTCCCGATTAACACCCTTCCTGGAGGATTTTCTGAGGTTAAAATTCCTGGAGGGGGTGATTCGCTCTTTCAAGCTTGCTCTGTTGCTTTATATGGTTCAATTGAAAATCATCTGAAGATAAGACAAGAGGTGGTTAAAGAATTGTTAGAAAATAGGGGAGAGTATGGATTACCAACTGGAAGAGATGCTAGGCAAGTGACCAAACAATTACATCTCCTGAGACAACCAGGTCAGTTCCCTATAACACAGGCAATAATGGCATTTGCAAAATTACAACATCTGCAGGTTTGGGTGTATTATGGGGACTCGAAGCCGTTGAAGTTTGGAAAAGATACTGAGAAAAATATTTGTCATCTTTTGTGTTGCGGCGGAGTACATTATAATCTTTTGGTACCCATAAAAATTCAAATGATCCGCGAAACTGAAACAATAAGCACTAACTTGATAACACCTATGGTATTTTCGGAGTGGACATTGTTAAATGAATCGATGGAAGAAGAGAGTGCTACTGCAGCGGTACCACCAACTGTTGTCGAAGACGCTACTAAAACCCCACAAAACACCGGTGGGGAGGTGGAAAGAGATTCGGGATATCCTCGGATACATCAGATAGTGATAGATCAAGATAATATAATAGATCCCTTGGAAATTGACCATGATGACATTGATAGGTTGCAAAAATCAGACTACCTATTGAGACGCTTAAAAAGAGCCATAGTACAAAACTTGCCATTTAATGGGCCATTGAAGCCTTTTGCGCGTGTCAGTAAGTACATATATCTGAGGAATGATCGGTTATACAGGGAGTTTCCTACGGGAGAGTTTGCATTGATTGTCCCACATTATTATTTGACTGAGGTAGCAATAAAAACACATTGGATGTTCGCCCATATAGGAAAACACAAATTACATTCTCTGCTTATTAATTGGATATGGCACCCAAAAATAACAGCCATTTGTAATGATATCGCCACCACCTGTTATAAGTGCCAAGCATGTAAGATCTCTAATATCCTATACGTTCCGCCAACATTAAAAATAATCACTTCAAGACCCTTTGAATTGGTGGCGATGGATCTGATACAATTCCCTTGCTCAGCGCAAGGGAATAATTATGCTTTGGTGATGGTAGACCATTACACAAAATGGGTGGCTGCGGTTCCGCTGCGGAATAAACAAAGTATAAATGTAGCCAATGCATTTCAACATCGAATATTGCCATTTTTACAAAAGTTACCAGAACGACTGCTTACAGACAATGGCAGAGAATTTATAGGGCCTGAATTTGAAGATCTTTAAAACGACACAATTAAACATGTACTGACGTACTCCTTATGACATCATGCCTCCCAATGGAGCTGTCGAGCGGGTCAATCGTACGCCTCAGTCGTAACCTTAGAATGGTATATTAAAAAGTCACTCGGTGGGATGAAAGAATTATCACATGGTTCTATTGTTTACAATCACATAGACAACACATCAGAAACGTAACGGACTCGCTGTGAAAAATATCGCTATAAGGAGGGTCGGCGATGAACATGACAATAAGCAGGACTTCCTTTGCCTGTTGAGGAAGAATGTTGGATAGAGAGTCATGGAAGATTTGTTCCCTATGAATTACATCAGACGGTGGGATTAAAAGTTCATCTTCCCGGAAACCTGACTAAGAATAAATTCCACCCTAGATATAGTGGCCCTTATGAAGTGATCAAGGTAAATGACAACAAAGTCACCTATACAATAAAATCCGCAGAGGACGGGAAGCAATATAAAGCTCACCATAAGCAATTAAGGATATGGAAGATGCCCCCTGAATATTTAATGAATAACCCGACATTCCAGCGATATGCGCTAAATGAAGATCGAGAATCAATGTTGTATGATGAAGATAAAGTTGAGGAAGTTTTCAATGATAATGAAGTGGAGGTACCAATAACTGAACCTGACGAGATAAATGATTTTGGTAATGATGATGATGATGATGATGACGAATTTGTGGGATTCACTATTGATGAAGAAATATTAGCTACCATTAAAAACAAATTTAAAGAACTTTTAAAAGAACAGGAAAAGATAAATTTAGGGTTAGGAAAAATATTAGATAAGGAAATAGAAAGTAGGCAGTTAGACTCAGATAGTACGTTAGGATACGATAGTAGAGTTCATAGGGAAGAGGAAGAATTTAATGAATACTTAGAATGGGACACCTCTGATTTGATTGAGGAGGCAGAATACCGTTGGGAATCTATGAGAGTTCCACCGGAAAATTTGAGGGAATCTTACCCCACCGATAAAACCTTTGAAGAACGCATTCAAGCGTTTTCAACCCCTATAGTGGGAATACCCCTAAATGAAGAAGCCGAAATAGAGGCATATTTGAATAATGAGCAAGGTGAAGAAGATCAGCAAATGTTTTCTGATGAACTGTCCTTTGAAGGTTTCGAAGATGTAGATAGATTAGTAATTGAAAGGCTAACGGAGCTTACGTCAAAAAGAGAAAGCAATACTCGTCCTTATACTCGGTCGCGAGGGCCGTGTCAGGACTTACCAATCGTATTTCCCTTCATGATAGAAAGGAGACCACGAAATAAAAAGAAAAATTAAAATAAGATAGAAACACTTTTTAAAGAAATAAATATAGGAAATTAAATGAAAAAGAAAGTAAGAAATTAAATGAAGAAAAGCATTTCCCTTGTGCGTCAATACTGGAATTGACGGGTGGGGAGGAATGAGACGGATTTCATCTATGTCTTGTTTTTCCATCCCTACAGATATGTGTGAATATTGATTGAGCATATTCTAAATCAAATCTAAAAAAAAAAAAGAGAAAAAGATAGAGAAGGAAATTCACACCAGAAAAACACAAATAAGAAGAAACAAATTTGAAATAAAGAGAAAAAAACTCCTAGCCTTATCAAAAGGGTAAATATTAGAGATTATTGCGTTCTTATTTTTGTGTTTTGCTTATAGTAAATAACTATGTAAATGAATACCGTAAATTTAATGTTGATTTAGTTTTTGTGTTGAGTTTTGAAGCTCTATTGATTGTGTAAGATAATGCATTGGAAACAGATGATTAATTCTTGTTTCTATTTAGCTCCCAGTTTGTGATCCCGAAGAACCAGGATATAACCATAGTGAAGTTGGCATCCCAGCTTTGGAAATCAGTCAGATAATCCATATAACGAGAAGGAAAAATTTAGATCTTCCCGCAAAGGGAATCCTCAGCGGATTTATTTGTCACCTGATTCTGACAAACACTTTTGCGAAAAAAATTGTCAGCACCTCCCAAGGTACTTTACCCACATTTGTAGTTTTTTTTATAAACTTTAATAACCTGTAAACTTAATTTGAGAGTTGTCTCTAAGACTGAATACTTTATTTCGAAGAAAAGATTTACCTGTAACAGGATAATCAAGTTAAATAGAAAAGAAGATTAAAGGAAAGATATAGAAAATTTTACATCAGAGATTCCAAACTATCACCAATTTAAACCTAGTTTTCTTGTAAAAGAAGATGTATAATTGTATGGATTTTTGCTTATAAATAATTGAAGGGATAAATATAAAGGGAAATTTTTGCAGGGTTAAATATAGAATTTATTAAATTTTATTTTGCAAATAAAATTTCTCATATTACCAATAAAAATAGTTACCTATACCAAATTTTTACATATCAAGTTAAATATAATTTTTTTTTCTTTCATTTTGGTGGAGGGAGAGCCATATCTTTCGCCTGTGGGAGAGTGGAAGACCTATTGAGTTAAAATTCTAGAAAAGGCTTCTTGATTTTAAATAAAACACACACAACTGGACTCCACGCCCGCGCGAAAGTCGATCTGTTATTGCTGCCCCTCCTCCACTAGGTGTAATATATTGTATATAGTATTTTTATTATTATTTTTGTCTTATATAATTTTGATACTTTTTTTTTGTTTTTATTTCATTATTTCTTGTTCATTCTTTTTTTTTTTCATATGGATATATATATGTATGCATATATGCATACATATATATATGATTTTCATTTTATTTAATTATTAATATTGGTTTTGTTTGGAAAGATTTAATTTTTTTCATAATCTTTTAATAAATACTTTGGTTGGTTTTTTTTAATTATCAAGGCAGCTGAAGGGATCCATTGTAAGTCTTATATGGTGATAAATAAAATTTGAGTACCAAAAGGGAATAGAGTAAGTAACCTCCAAATCGCTGTGGCTGCAGAATTCTGAAATATTGACGACACTTGGTGCATACTTTACTTGGGATTTTTTTGAGCAAATTAATTCAATCTAATATTTTTAATAGGTAACTCATAACCATTAGAAGTAGCTGGATTTAAAAATAGATGGGTTAAAGAGCCAGAAGTTAGAAAAAGAAACAACTGTAATTAGATCGATCCAGAGCCTTCCACTGCCAAAAATAAATATATTATAGACTCCACCAACAGAAGAAGTCCGCCCAGAGTCGTTAAACACCTCAACGTAGTGGCAGACCCTTCTGAGAAAGGAATCTACCTCATCAAAACTTACAGGTGAGGTGCCCTTCTATTGTGGTGGGGATCAAAAACCTACCACATTTAGAGTGTGAGCTATATACTAATATATATATATATATATTATAATATATATATATATTATATATAATATATATATATATATATATATATATTAATATATATATATATTATATATATTATATATATAGATATATAATATATAGACAAAGTTACTTAACACCCGCACACGGAACGGAAGCTCGGATCAAAAAAAAAATTTTTACAGGTAGCATCTATGATACATAAGTGAAATTCTTAAAGAAATAGAATTTTTTTTTTTTTTTCTTTTTTTTTTTGTTTTACGCAATTCGTAGGGCTAAATTAAGATTTTAGGTTAGGTAAGTTTAAGGTTTAGGTTAAGTTAGGTTAGGTCAGGTCAGGTTCAAAAAAAAAAATTTCATTTCGGACCCTAAAGACATCTATTTTATGTATACTAGAGGCTACCTGTGAAACATTTTTTGATTGATGTAGCGAGCTCCCGATTCTGGATGAGATGGGGCGTTAAGGTTAGAATGCATTTTAACCAAATATATATTATATGCTGTAGAGTAGCATGAGTATAGCTATAATAGTATACTAATTTACTAGATTATCTAGCTGAATAGTAGGGATAGTTAAGGTAATATAGTATCAAGTTATATAAATATATATATATATAAGTATAGTGTAGTGCTGACTATATATATGCTAATAGATGATATATAAAGTGACGTATGTCATGCTTCCAGATAGCGATAATAACAGTTGGATCAGATTTTTATTGGTCTTTGAGATAAGCCATCAAATATCATCGGTCCAGTAGATATCAAAGAGACTACAGCTAGCTAGAAAAGAAATACCAATGCTAGAATCCTGCAAAGATTTTAATTGCGCGAAACTGTAAGGAAAACAAAAAAAGAAAAAAAAAAATAAAATCATATCTCAAAAACTACAACTAAGCTACAGGGTAAAGCAGAGTAATACTATTTATTGGAATCCTTAATATAAGATTTTTAGTAGTAGGAAAGAATGTAAAAAAAAAGATAAGTAATAACTAAAGTAAAGGATAAATAGTTGGCTATTTTTTTTTAGGGAGTCAGCGGGGACCATAGTATAGGAATATTGACTATTATTTGTTAAAGGGGGGCTCGAGTCGACGGGGAACACAGGGGGATGTTTTCCATACCGTAGGGGAGGGGCGGAGGAAACCCCCGGCTAACCCAATATCCAAAGACGGGGGGTTCCGGAGACCCCGGAGGGGGGGAATTAGTTCTACCCTGTAGTTCCTCCGGAAGGCCGAAAGACCCCCTGACTCCTGCCCGGGGCGGTATAACCTTGGGTATTCTTTAGTAAAAAAAAAAAGGCAAAATTTTATAGAAAGTCTATTTATTTTAACCGAGTAGCCATAAAAGGTCCTTAAATAGGCTATCTAATCATATTACTTAATTATTAACAAATATTTTTTTTAGTTTTTTTTATTTTTATTACATTTTTTCAATTCTAAAATTTTACCAGGATTCCAAAAATGTATTCCTTTTTGCTTTAGCTATTGTAGTCTTTTGAGCAGGTAATATTTTTTTTTTATTTTTATTATTTTTTATTATTTTTTTACAATTCCAGCG
>JABUQX010008158.1:0-2500 GCA_015478945.1 Trachelipus rathkii
CTAATTATAGCACAATATTGCGGAGTTAAAATCATATATCAGAACTTTACAAAATTAAGGAATTATAATATAATTATAAAAGTAATATAATAAATTATATATAATTATAAAGTTATCGCACTCATTAACATAGTAATTACAATATAATTATTAATGAGAATAATTAATTTAATATATAAAATCAATCAAAACCACTTTATATGTATTATAAAAATAAATGAAAATATAGGAATTTTTCAGTGACATTTTTCCACATGTGTTAGAATACTTATAAAATAAACTCAATTAAATTTGGATTACCGCTGTAATGTTACTAATAAAATGTATTAAATAAAACATCAAATTACCTTCACTATACTTCAAATAGAATCTTATGAAGCCATGGAAAATGATTGATACACTTGTATCAATAAATATAATGCCTGTATTTAGATTTTAGGAAAAACATAATACTATAACAAAATGCAAATCAGGGAAAAGGTGACATATTATTATATTATTATTATTATTATTACATATATATATTACATATTATACATATTATTATTATTATTACATTATTATTATTATTATTAAACATATACATAATACATACATACATACATATTACATATATTACATATTATTATTATTACACATAATATTATTGAAGAAACACATACATATTACATACATATACATACATACATATTATTATATACATATACATATTATTATTATTACATATATATATATATATTATTATTATTATTATTATTACATATACATCTATAGTATGTATATACATAACACTTTTATATAGATACACAAGGGTTTGGGTAAAGTAACTTGGGGAATATATTTTCTTGCTTTGGGCAAAAGATGCACTCTAACTTTCACTCTATTCTTTTCGTATCCATTTATAAGATCAACTGCTTGGCCCAGCGTTAGCAAGATGAATGCAAGAGCTTTGGCTATGATTGTGTGAGCTAACCTCGATGTTTCCTATCGTGAGGGAGCAAAGAATGCAAGGGGGAATTTTGTTATGCATAGCTGACACGATCTATTTTGTTCAGAAAACGTTCGAGAACGGAATATTTTGGTTTTGCAAGAAGGCTGGCAAAACAAGGTTACATCTTGTGAAAGAGGAGTTTTGAGTCTTAGGGAAAGCGACGTTTAAGGGAATATATGCATTCTGTAGGCAGTTTCTAGGCGAAGCTTGTTTGTTGAAATGGAAATGTTTTCTTGTATGAGTCAGAGTTGAAATCGTGAGAAAATAGTAAGGAATTCGAACTGTTGGAACATGTAAAGGTTTTAGTAAACACCTTGCAACACCATGTTGATTTAAAATTGTTTTGTATTCAAAACTGAATCCGATATATATATATATATATATATATATATATATATATATATATATATATATATATATATATATATATATATATATATATATATATATATATATATATATATATATATATATATATATATATATATATATATATATATATCTTTGTTACTTGACTTAACACTTTTGCACCCCACCAACCTCTTTCCCCAGCCTCCACCAATTTGGAAAAAGATTATACATATTAATGCTTGAAATTATTAATTCTCAAATTATGTTTTAAAAACAAGAGCTTCTGAACCCTTTCAGGTTAAAGTTTACTTCTCTTTTCGTCGTAAATTGCACCACTGAAAGACGCTCACTAGCTACACTTGTTGAAGGGCATGCTAAGAATTCCTTGGTGGCTTCTGCAAGATGTGGAAAACTTTTACAATTATCATGCCACCAAACCAGTGGATCTTTATCTGATTCCAAGCTTTTTCGCTTTTGATATTCTTCGATCAATGATAGAGTGTCTTTTGACACCTCTGAACAAGACTCTTAATCGCTCCTAGAATCCGAAAGAACGTTCATGGATTCAGCAATGGTATCGCTAACAGACGGCAATTGCGCGTCTGTTTCTGTGGTCATTTGCTTTTTATTGGCTGGTGATATTTCTGCCTTTACCAGCATTTCATCACATAAGCATCCTAAATTAATTTTAACCCTCTGTGAAACATGTTTTTCAAGAAATTTGGTTTTGTATCTAGGATTTAGAAATGTTGCTATTACACATGCATCTTTTTGCAGAGTTTGAAATCTATTATCTATCTCCAGTATGAGTGTTTCTGTCATCTTTGAAAGTCCCTTTCTTTTTATATTATATATATATATATATATATATATATATATATATATATATATATATATATATATATATATATATATATATATATATATATATATATATATATATATATATATATATATATATATGAGCAGAGTATATATATATATATATAGTGAAAGAGAGAGAGAGAGAGAGAGAGAGAGAGTGAAAAAAAAATTAATGCAGATGCGGATACGAAAAGAGAAAAATGATGCGGATATCCGCTACACTTCTAATTATTATTATTATTAATATTATTATTATTATTATTATTATTATTATTATTATTATTATTATTATTA
>JABUQX010008159.1:0-20000 GCA_015478945.1 Trachelipus rathkii
ACTCCTCAATAATAAATAATACATTATAACTACTAAAACTGACTCATTTATGTTTAAACTGAAACTACTATTCATACTTTTAAGTATGAAACTCACCGTTAAAACTATACTTCCATTAATGCGATAAATCAATAAATAATCAAATCTCCATTCCACCCTTACTCCTTAACGAACTACTACCTACTCAACAGTATCCACCTATCTAAGGACCTATCAATTACCGATTAGCTACACTCTGTACATAAAACCTTTAAAGAGAGTGAATAAGTATATCTATCATCGGATAATTTTCATTGTCGTTGTACGTGCTCTAGCTTCCCACTATACAATATCACCTTCTGCATTTCTAATACTCACATAACCCCGTATCCTGACATATGACATACTTTTCATGTATACTTACATATATCCAATTGCTCGTCATTTTCCCAACAAAATCAATCATTCTCGTTCACATCTTATACTTATAATTCATCTCCCTTCTTCGACTATAATCACATTACTCTGCTAACAGAAAATACTCTCACTACATGTAACGTTACACTTCACTCAGTTAACTTAACATGTATAACTTCTTTTCACAATTCGTTCTATTCAGCTAAATCTTACCTATGTTTTCCGGAAACAACTGAACATGCCAACATTATAGCGTATATCATAAACCTAAAATTACGAATGGCTGTTAACATCTAACAAAGTGCCTGCCAACCTATTCATAAGTACAGTAACAATTTGGAACTATGAACTAAGTTTCTCAATTTGCTAGGACCTAAGTTCTTGTACACAGCAATAACCTACATCGTACTATTAAACTAATTCCATATCATCCAGTCAGGTAAGCGTAGTAAGTATTAAATACAAAACGTAACATTTTTCATAGGCAAAATCTTGCGAGTAATCTAACAGATCCAACCATCTAAACTACGAATAAATATTACAAAAACTAGTAAACGCAACCAAATGAATACCTAGTGAACTCATAAGACGAGAAACTCCCTTCTAGGAAGTTACATTCGCCTAGTGGATCACAAAGTTGGTTGACTGCAAAATTTGAGTATTTCGTTCTTCGTCTCCGAGCATTAGTTACAATAAAATCAAATAATATCCTTTATATAGTTGAAAAAACATTTAAATATCAATTTCTTTCCTTAATATTATAACTCTCATTATTATTATTACCAAAATCTTTTTAATCTATATGAAAATTATCTTGATATTTATATTTTGAAAGATAAATGTGTCTCCATCATCATGAAATTCCGAGGGTTTTTGAACCATTTTTAACACACTTAATTGTGAATACATTGTATTAGATAAGGTTTTGTGTTTTTAATAATTGACGCGGACTGATCCATTAGGAGCGAGTAGCCCAAATCAACACCACCCCATAGATTCCTATTTCATCCCACCAAAACTACCTGACAATTCTTCACCCATTTGGCAATTAATTGATTTGCACATGGTGTCATTGTTCAGAATATGTATATATTATATATATTATTCATTTTTGTAACATACGACCGTCTGTATATAAGCCTTACTCACCTTCACCCACCTCCTTTCTTAACCTTAATTTATATATATATATTATATATATACTATATATCTTAAATTCAACTACTATATATAATAATATAACTAAATAATAATATAACTAACTTATATATTAAAATAAATTATATATACTATATAATCAGTACTTTACTGTATTACAAGTCAAATGTCGTATATGCTCGGTGGGTGAGGGGATTTTGAGTGTGTGTGGCTATATGATGAACAATTACAACATAAGTAAAAGCTGAAAAGTTTTTATAAAAAAAAATTGGTTTCACTAAAAAATATGCATATGCCAGTCGAAACAACAATATATAAATTATATATAATGTTATATTATATATATATATTAATATTATATATAATAGGTCATTACTCACCCTACGGATACTATACATATATTATTAAACTATAAATTAGACATATACCCCTACTTACTATAATACTATGAGATACGTATATATAGTATAACAATATACTCATACATATATATAATCATATATAGATTATATATTGAGTACCAATCCTCATAAGATACACCCACATAATTTTCACACTCTTAAAATATGGATTTTCTTTCATCATAATATCATTTTTTCATTTATTATTATTTAATAAACAAAATTTATAATACATTGAAGCCACAGGCTTCTCATAATGATAAATAATAACCATTCTTAACTCTGTATCATTTTTCCTCAATAGATGTCCTTGACACCCATATATTACAAAAACTTATCAACATTATTTTTTATCTTTAAATTTTATTCCACCTATTTCTAAATACTATGGGTTAACCGAGTACTTCAATATCCAACTGTGTCTAATCTTCTAATAGTTCAAATTCTCTCTTAATAGCTTCATCCTATAACTTGTAGAAACTAAAATTAATTTATACTAGTTCATACATTTATTTTAAAAAGTTCCTAAAGGGAATTCATCTTTAAAATACGAGAATTCCCATTTGGGGTCACCGCCCTACAATAAGGAGTGTATGCCCCATACATTTTCTCCAGTTGGCAAGGATTAGGGGTCACAACGTGAAGGGGCGGCAAGCGAGGGCAAGAATAATGGCTCACCTTCGGGCTGAGTCCACTTACCCAAGCATTCTCTAATGAGAGGCGGTAATACGCTCGCTAACAAACACAACATTAGGAACCGGTGAGGCCCAAAATTGGGCAGGACATAAACAGGTCACCCCTGTAAAAATTTGTGGTAACCACCCCATATCCGCCGAACTTCTAGTAATGGAAAAGAGTGAAATTGCCTTTAGGAGTTTTATTTAAGAACTGGAGAGCGCGAGATATATCTTTAAGCTTTTACTTAAGTACTGCCTTATGTCGATATTAAACTTAAGTTCGGTGAACCTGTTAGACTGGTAGGTAGTGTATTCAAGTTACTGCATAGGTAGGGTACAAAACCTAGACATTCTTTGAAATGATATATTGATCAGAGCTATGATGTATTAAACACTAGGCTGAGTACGAGAGGCTTTTAAGTATATATTTTGCTATTACATTAGATAAAAGCCACTGCTACTCGTATGAAAATAACACATGATTTAAGTTTATTCAAAAAAACTATATTTAATATAATGTAAATATCATAGATTTCTATATATAAAAATAATACAAAATATAAATAGTAAATTTAATAATGTTAATATCACTACCCTACCTAGTATAATACATAACATCTTTATTAGGTAAACAGGCTTGATAAATATATAGTATAAGGTATCGAAAGTGTATTATTGTATATGAGTAATATATATATATCCTCAGAATAGTATATATAATATATAACGTTTATATAATTTATAACGATATTCAGCAATAGACTTTTATTATTATATATATACTAGTACCTTATATAGTTTACATTAGGGGTCTCTCTGGTCATGTTAAACCAAAAAATATATTTTATACTTATAGTATTATATTATCCTAAGTGATAGAATCTAAAAATTATACTTATGTTAGTTATCAGTCTAGTTATAGCAATATAGATTAATTATATTTCTCATGTGCAATATATACTAACCTTTTAAGAGAATCCTCAAGAACTCATTTTGCTCAGAACATGATATATACTGTAAAATACTCATAATTATAATATAAACAAACTATTATATAACAAGATTAAGCTAGAATATATAACCTATAATATATATACATTAACTTTTCGCAGGTTCTCTACCATAATAGAATAACTTCTATTTTTACTATATATATAATATATCTATTCTATATTATGAATGTTTACCGATATATGCTATATTGAATGACAACATTATATTTGATATATTGATGATATATTTTATATATAATATTAATTATATATATATAATAGTATTAGGGGGCTTACTGCTTCAATGTTCATATCTAATATAATATATATATAATATATAATATATATATATACTAATATTATAAATATAACATAATAATAAAATATATATACTATATTTTATATTTTTTATTATATGAATTTCTTATCTATAAATATATAGTATTATAGTTTTGTTAATAAAATTAAATATAACACACCACTGTGTTAATTTGATTAATGGGGAGGGGGAGAATCTTGAGATAGATGACTGGATAGATTGGAAGGATGGGTTGATTGAAGTTTGCGCTAACTGCTTTATTGCATTAGGTCGATCCATTAAATACACGAATTAAAAATTCAAAATTTAAAAAATTTTCATTAGAAACAAAAGTTTCAAATCTTCATTTTCGGAACTAAGCAAAAGCGAAATAATAGCCTGGATAAAGAGCAAATATTTTTGATTAAAAATTTGTATTACAGATCTTACTGAAAAACGGACTTTATATATCAGGAGTAATTAAACCTATCAGTTTAGAATGCAAAGATATAACTTTTACGAAGGTTCAGCTCATTATAAAATAAAATACTGCAAATTATTTGGGACGAAGAACAAAATGCAACTGTATGACTGTATATAGAAGATAATGTCTCTTAAAGTTAATTAACCTAATACCGACTAGATATTCGGTAAATGCGTAATATTTATTCGGTTGCTCAGTTGGTTTGGGATTCTGTTAGGCTAATGCTTAGTATTGCAAGGAAATGCTAACCTATTTTACTAGACTATTACTAAGTTAGTGCGGTTGTGATGGAATAAATATGAATAGGAAATTATGTAGAGGGTAGCGTTAATATAAGTTTTTTTTGCATAGTGGCCAAAAAAAATCTAGGTATATGCGTAAGAGCAGAACTTACTCTCACTAGTATATAATATTTTGTGAAGTCTTATAATATTTAATTTGAGCACTTTATTAATGCTTAGCTATGTTATTTATAGTTTTAAGTAGTAAGTATGATGTTTAGTAATGTTCAGTTTTGTGGTAGGAAATTATTCATAACGATATAAGAGTATACATGCCTAAGTACTCTTGTACGTCTTAATAAAAGTATTATATTATGTATAACATTAATTGATTTGTTCGCCTGAATGTAATTTTTATGTTAAGAGTAACTGATAGGTTAAATATACCTAATAAGTAATTAGTCATTGAATTTGACATATGTTGCTATGGAAATACGATATCAATGCTATGTTTAAATTTCAACTATACGTTATTAAGGTCTTAGATCAATTATTGTTATTGACTAATTGTCTTAGTATATCATTCATGAATCAGCAGCTATTGTCCATTTATCGATTACATAATATTAATTTATTCGAACTATTAGGGTATGTAGCCCGCCCCAGGTAAAGTTTATTTTTACGCGTGAGTATGCACTCGGGGATCATCAATATTTGTTATGTTTAGCTTTAAAGATGAGTAAAGATGGTACGGGTAGGGGTAGGTAAAGCACGGAATATGGATTTTGGAATTTTTGATCTTAAAGTTGATCAACCATTGTCTATTTATTTTACGGTTTATTAGGTAATGGAGAAATATGAATAACGCTATAAAATAAGAAATATTAAAGGTTTTTAATAAGAGAGGTTTAATGTATTGTGCAGTTCATTATGTGTTTAGCTTTATGGTTTATTATTACATGAGAGGGAATTTCAATGTGTTAATGATTATGAAAGTTGTATCCGTCGGTTAACCAAAATGGCGTGTCTTCAGATGAGGGGACAGCAATAAAAGCATGTGCAAGTATATATGTGGCATGTATGTTGGGGAGGGGGTTGTGGTGTTGGATGGTTGCGGTTTCGCTTTTAGCATCTTGTTTCTTTTTGTTGCTGTTTGCTGTATCTGCTTTTATGTTGTGGTCTAGAGTGATATATGATCTAGTTAATTTTGTTGTTTGAATTGAAAATATCAATAAAGGGGTTTGTTAACAAGAAGTGTGCTATTAAGAATGATTAGAGTTAGGTGTTAAATATAAGGCTAATGGTGTGCAAAAGTAATAGCTTTGAAGATCCCAAAGAAAAAAGATGGTAATGATAGTATTGTGTTTGGATTTGTTATAGAATTAAGATATTGTAATCATGAAGGATACAAATGAATTCAGCTGGTTATGTGTCTATGATGTAAGTACTCAGGAAGAGTAAAGCATGTAAAGACGAGAAATTATCAAACGTAAAAAGAAAAGAGCAGTTGGGAAATATAACAATTATAAGAAAAATGGGTATATATATATAAAAATGAATAAGATCTTAAAAGAAATATAAAGAATTTAACGCATACAAAAAGAAAACGATATGTTAAAGTAATATGTGAAAATAATAGATGTTAAACTGATTAAGTTGTTGATATTTAAGTTATAAATTAAATGAAAAATATTAAAACTGAAAAGAAAATGTAAATGTTATCCATCATGTTCAGGAAACGGGAATGAATGAATTAATGTACTATTAAATAAGACTTCACATCATAAAGAATGTTTATTAAGTGTAATCAGTATTTACAGAGATAAATTAGTCACTAATTTTTAATATTAATTACACTATGGATGATGTCCAACATTATTATGATTATCGTGGAGGTATTGGTACTGAACATGCTCTATCTCAAGTTAATGAAAAAAGAGATAGAAGTGTTTGTTGCTTTACATTAGCATTCATGTGAGTATTTGCGTTACCATCGTAGATGGATATTTTATTAATTTTATTCGCTAGATCTATATCACAGATGGCATGAATGGGAGAAGAATGGAAAATATTTGACTATGATTTATTCATTAATTCGTATTTTACGCTGTAAACTTATAAAAAACACACACATAAAACATACAAAATATTTTAAATTTAAATTATTTGCTATAATCACTGCATATTACAAAGAAACTTATTTTTCTCAAATGTTTTAGCGGGGGTTGCATACTAAAGAACGTATTGTATAAATTGTCTGTGTTTATATTTCACAAAATCTGTGATTACCCCAACTTGATATGTCTACTGTAATCGCAGGCCTCACGCGCTCACCACCTCGCCTGATCGGAGGGGTGGAACGAGGTGGTTTGACTAGCCAATGCTTTAACTGCTTAGCTTAAGGTTGTCAATAAAACATTCTTTTATGAAAAATTAAGGGTGCACTCCTACCGTACCGCATATAAACCGTAATAGCCAATGTTTTCTCCCATGTGAGGAAAAGAACGAAACATATAATACAACCGAGGTAGGAACAGAGAGTAAATCCCCTTAGCGAGGTAACCGTTTGAAATCACCGAAATGTTTACAAGACTACCAACGTACATCATTGAGCACGTGTTAAGTTCTGCATTTAGAATATCAATAAAGTAGATAATATTTGAGTTCCAGATCTATTTCATTATAGAAGGAGACAGTAGGGAGTCGTCATTCGCATAAACTATTATAGGGCTATAAATCTATCTATTACTAAGCCTCCAATGCTTGAAAGATATAGTGAATAATAAGTCATTAATTTTAGAGGGAGTACTTAGAATGAGTCGTGAGAGAATAAATTTGGATATGAGGCCACCAAAATAAATGGTTTTAAGCCAGGAAAGAGTCGAACCAATATACCATAATCCAATTTATGATATTAGCTTGAAAACAGATCGAAGTGAATATCAAAGCATAATCGGCAGTTCAAATAACACTGATAAGAGCTCTAAATCTAATGGGGCTTTTATATATAATCTACGACTCCTTAAATCTACTTTTTTCTTTAATAGTGTGCCGCGGGAGAAGTTGTGGAAAACGCTTGGTAAGAAATGTTCAACTGTTAATTATGTAGGTTCTGAACTCCAAGTTAAATAAGAGTTAGATTCTCCGCTAGTCCTCTATGTCACGTTGTAGATCCGAAGGCCGGGCAGCATTAGAGTGCCATTAAGTCCGGCCGAGTGGTCACAGAACAGTGAAGCGGTTTGGTCTTAAGAGAGTACTTTCATATTGGGTGAAGGTTGGGTCCTAAATGCCTTTGGGTGTTTTTGGTTCATACTACAGGCGGAATATGGATTGCCCGCAGAGGTATGGTGCAGGTAATTGTGAGTAAAAGTACATAGAGTGAAGGACAGGGAGGAGATAGTTCGGTTCCATTCTTTTATTTGTAATAGTCATGATATAGAATTGTGATAGATGGGTGGCGTTAAATCAGAACAGGAAAGCAGATTGAGACATTATAGTGAGGAGGAAGTTGGAATTACTGAGTTGGACATGGAGATATGATGTGGCAGATGTATTTAATTTAATCTAAGCAGATGAGAACAAGTAGGTAGTCAGAGCTGTGGACACAGTCTGAAAGTGGAAATATGCAGCGAATATTAGAAGTCAGGGTGTAGGGAACTACAATATGGTTGTGCGTCTAGACCCAGATAGGATTAAAACCCACTAACATGTAAGTGAGGGGACGACGCGAGGTAATAGAATATTCTTAGGAAAAGAGAAGGTGCGGAGAGGTCGTGATAAGAGGGGGAAAGGTGGTATAGAAGTGGAAAAATTTAGAGTTACCTTGAGTGTTTATTTATGCAGTAAACCAGTGATCCGGGTTTTCTGAGTGGTTGTGGGTATCGAGAGGAGTATGATCTCTTGGCGACGTAGTCTGGTAATGTCAAAAACCAGGCCAGGGAGTTTGCGCCTACACGCCTGAGGGCATTGGGTAATAAATAGGTGGTTGTCTCGTGAGACTATATAGGTCGACACATAATACTGTTCAGATCTACTGCTCGAGTACTATGGGTTCGGAAGCTTGGAACCTACCGGGTACCGGAGACCACCAGCATAACAAGCAAGAATTGTTGGCTAAGTCAAAGTGATGACGAGTTTGCAATTGGATAGGCGGGGTCTAGATGAGCGGCAGTGACTAGAGTAAGTGGCACTCTGACCGAAGCAAACTCTTGGTTTCGAATAATAAGGTAGCGTGAGCTTGAATATGAGCCATGATTGGTTGATAGAGAGACAGTACAGCTGAGGGGTATGGCCATTTCCCGAAGAATTGGATATTGGAGGCAGAGAATACGCTGTGGGGTGGTGCTGTGGGTTGCACTGGCAGTCCACCTGGCCGCCACCTGAGGCAACCTGCGGACGAATTGGCGGAGCCTATTGACTGGCAAGTCCAGAAAGAAACGAAAACCTGTTGGGTCTTGCAGGATGTTTTTTCCGCCTCCTATGATTGTCGTTACCAAAATACGAAGTTCTGCTCCCGCTAAGGACAATGGTGTTGCACTCCGCCACTGCACGCACCCGTGGACGCCACCCCCATGCCATCCCTCACACGCATACAGGCTCACGGCATCCCACACCAGGAATTCCTGTGGGGAGATACTGCAGCCCACAGCCGTAAAAACGAGGGCTCAAAACGCGTCTATGTTTCGGGCAAAATCTTTCGCGCTGCTGGTCACTCTCTGGTCCATGTAGTGTGACCCTCGACTCATCTGTGAAGAGTACCTGTGTCTGAAAGCCCTCAGGGAGGGGACCTGAAGAAAAAATGGAAAAAACAAACCGAGTACTTCCTCCCGATCCACGAGAGGTGCCTAGAAAACTAGGTTAACCCCCCCTTTGTAGATACGTCCACATTCCCCCAGGTTTTCATCGATCCCGTCGTCTTCTTCACGTGGTAAACCGCCCTCTCCTGGCACCCCTCTACGTCTTCCTCAGTAAGGCCTCCGGAAAAGACGGGCCTCAAGTGTGCGTTCAGATGCATCTCATAGGCAGCTTGGTGCTCGCATCCCACCTCTGTATCGCTCCACACGTTGCTATTCGGGCTCACGTGACCAGTATCACAGAATCATAAATGCCAGACCGGAGGATATCTGTCATCCTCTCAATCGGACGAACGTGTACGCGCCTCCAACGGGTCGGACCTTGACCCCATAGTCGTCAACCGGTTCTGTCTGCTCAAGGTCTCCTCCTGAAACCGGCGAATGGACTTCCTGCACGACCCGCGAGTTGTTTTCCCCGCGAGTCTGCTAAGGCGGCCCCGGCAGACACGCGAGCGCCAGCCCTGATGTCTAAGAATGGTCCAATTGAATGACATTCGACAAATTTTGTGATAAAGCTGCTATGTCTATACATTTTCCTTTTCTCATTTTCTGGTACTAGTGTTATATGGTATGTTGACTATCCATTGCTGACAGTCTTTTATTTCAAGGGGAGTTTACACTATGTTCGATAATAAAGGACATAAGATAATTGGTAGGTTTGGAGTGCCTGTAATGATCGTTGACTTTGAGATATGTATGGATTGTAAAATGCGTCTTCGCCGAATGCATATGTGTTTTCTGACCTAGTGACAGACGTATACGACTGGGTAAGCACAGTTAATTTACAGATTCAATATAAAATTAATCTGTTCATCATTATCTGGAAGTTTCAGTACATATTGGTTGGTAATCTGTTTTATGTTAATTTTGGGGGCTTTATGGGTTTCAGTCTCTCATCACACGTGTGAGTGGGAGTATTCCGGTGGACTTATTACAATAATAATACAAAATCAACTCGCGACTAGTTAAGTTATACGACACTATTATCCGCAAATTATTAAGCAATTAGAACTTCTGGCTCGTATCCTATTATTTCTTCAAAATGGACAGAGTTTACATTTATATTTTATCGTGGTCGATGCATTGAAAGTTGATCCGAGAGAGTTTAATGTATATCGTAGCTAATAAGTATTTTACAATTATTAGTAACTGTTAGTTCTTTATAATCTTCATAATTTTATAACTTAATATTCATATATATATATTACTAACTAAATATATAATAAAGTAGTATATAAGTATATCCATATCTAAAATTATTACCATACATATATTAGCAATAGCTATCCTTACGCATGGTATATTATATACTTTATTATATATATTCTAATTACTTCCGAATATAATAAAAGCGTATCAGTATTATGTAAACGTAAGGTTAATTATAGATTACATATCTATATATAAATATTAATATAAGTATATATAGTATATCTATATATATATAATATAATGAGTAATAATATTATATATACTAAATAATATATACAATAATATATATAATATATTAATATAATATATATATAATTAATATTAATATTCGTAGTATAGTCTAGTAGTGGCCACACCAACTATAGCTAAGATATTAGTAGACATAACTATAGCATATAATCTATTATAGGTATAGATTATATAGAGACGCTACCTATACCCTACTGGGGGGTGATAGCTATACATTAAGGTATATCTAACCCTGACATAGTATGAGTCCAAATAGGGTTGGGGTTGTGTGATCCACATATATATTATATAATAGATATTAGTAGGGGGGATAGAAATAGTTAGGTTAATAATAATATATAATATCAGCACCGCAGCTAGAGGGCGATTGGTTCGTTGTAATAACAAATTTTGTTAGCAGCTACAGGGTCTTGAAAATTATATGATAGAGTGTCATAGAATGAAAATTACTTTTCATATGTTGGAAACCATATCATAATTATAAAATAATAAAATATTTATCCGTTTTAAAAAAGTAAAGAATGTACTACATTTAATGTTACATCGCATACCTAATACTATATACTACATTACAACCCATAATATTTATATTATATATATATATTATAATTATGTGTTAATATACTAATATATTATATATATAAAACATTCATCATTTAAATAATATATATATATATACTATTATTTATATAACTATTAACTACTATAACTCTACTATACTTATATAATATTACTATACTTATATATCGCTACCTATACCTAGAAACTACCCCCCTATACTACTACTACTAAAGAATCATAGTATATCGACACCTGATACTACTATATTCAATCATTCACCATTCTCTTTAATAGCGCCCCTCATAATATAAATATATATATATATACGTCCTAGCCTTTTGTTTTAGGGATAACTATCAATATATTTATTATAATAAAATAATAACTATATATACCTACCTATGAATCATACTATATTATACTAGTAGTATTATATATACTATCTTATACTAATATATTACTATGATATATCCTAGTATAATATATGTACATAATAGCGAGTACCGCAGCAAATAGGCAAAATATTTAAACTCAGCCAGGATGAAGAGAGAATTATCAATTAGACACAATAAGATAATCGATACATGAAGCGGAGGAGGAGCGTGCATAAGGTTCTCGAGGAAGTCGTTAGAAGGCACAACCTTAAAAGAAGCGGGGTTTTTAAAAAAGCGCAGAAGAGGCGATGGGAATAAAAATGGGTAGGGAGAACAAAAAAGAACGAAGTAAAAAATCCATTGGTGGATGGGCAGGAACGTGTCTAATAAATGCTGTAATAGAAGAGAAGATGAGATCGTTTTTAAGGAGATGGATAACAAACGAGAGGTTGAGCGACTGAAGAGAAGAGGAATAAAAATACTCAAATGTATAGATGCTGCATGAGGAGTCTGATAGAGCTCTGAAAAAGGAATGACAAGGAAAACACCTTGGGAAAATTAGGAAATGCCTATGTAGAGAATGAGTGTACACTCATAAAGTAAGCTGGTTGTATAATAATAACGACCCTAAGAATTATCAGAAAAGCTCCGACACACTTCGAGATAGCGCCGACTTATTAATAAACGGTGAAATGGACTCTAATAAGTAAATTCAGGGAGATTGCCAGAACGATTGGAGGGAGATCTTTTGAAGATTTGTACAGCAAGCAAGTGGGCATTGGAGGAGAGACTGCAAGAGTTTGATTTGTTGGAGAATGGAGGAGAGAGAAGGTGGTTGATCACGGAGGGAGAGGAGATGATGGTGCGCTGAAAATATGAAAACGGAATAGGAGGGGCTGAGAAGATTGGAATAGTTGCGGATGTGATGCTGAAAGAATGGGGAGATGAAGGGACAAACGGAATGTTAAATTCTTCCTGGAAAAAAAAAAAAAAAATTTGAAGTAGGTGTGGACGATATGAAGTGGTTAGTTGAAGGAGTAGGGCATAACAATCTGCCCCAAGTATATAAAAAAGAGATAAAAACATAATAGTGGTAACACAGGAATTGCTTAATTGTGCTCAAGGCACCGCCCTGCGAAGAATTTCTATGAGAGGATATTGGGAGAGCAAAAGCATGGAGAGGTGGTTGAAAACACAAGCTATGAGGACGTGGCCATGGTTTATGAACCGGGGCAGATAACTATAGATCTTGTGTCTTCGGGCTTTGAAAAAGATGATGAATGAAAAGAACTGGAATTCTAATAGGAAACCATTATTTACAAATCTTCCATCAGATCTAGAAAAGGCGTTTGATAGAGTGCCAAGGAAGCTGTTGTGGAGGGAACTGAGTAGAATAGAATACTGAATACCTGGGAATTAATAAAGGCAATAAAGCGCACTTATGTAGATAGTAAGTGTAGATAAGAACTATGTCCGGAGAGGGAGGTGGTTGGACGAGTCACGAACGCGGGGTGAAGCAAGGGAGGCGTGTGGTCCCCAAATACTGTCATGTATAACATACAGTTTGTGGGAGATTGTGGCGGACGCAGTGAGGCATGAGAATGATGTTTGGGAGTATCTGCTGATGAATTGGTGTTGTGTGCTCAAATCAGGACAGATGCAGAATTTTCTGGAGGTGTCGGCATGATAGTTGGAGGAAGGGGTATGGAGGATACCGGTTAGGGAAACGGAGGTGATGTTGATTGAGTGGTGAGATGTCTGGATGTAGTTTGGCGCTGAGAAGAAGGCTGGACAAACGACCAGTTAAATTATTTAGGTGATTAGGAGAGAAACGACAGCAATGTTGAATAAATAAAGAATGGGTTTATGAGACAAACAAACAGCAATATGTTCCATTGTTGAAAGGAAAAAAAGCAATTAGAGACGATAATGATTTGGTATGTACACAGATATCATAACTAAGACATACTGAGTGTACGGAGACATGGAAGCATGGGCTTTAATAACGAGACAGCAAAAAGGCAAGTTGGGAGGTCCGAGATCCGGTGCGAAGCGACTGATTAAGAGTGACAAGGAGAGATTAAGGAGGGAAGATAGTGAGGGTTTAGGGCAGATTTAGGTGTAAGGAGCGTGGTGGAGCTAGTGGAGAAGTGGTCAGCTGCGGTGGTATGGACATGTCAGAAGGATGGAGGAGCACCGTGGCCAGAAGATATCTGGAATGGATACCGGAAGGAAGAAGGAGTGTGGGAGACCTAAAGTAGATAGGAACGAAAACTAAACGCGGCAAGTGCGAAAGAGGAAGGAAGTTACGGATGTGGGCTCTGAGATGTGGATGGACAGAGGATGTTGGAGAAATTTCGTACAGAACAACTGACAGATGCTCAGTCTACCGGAATTGCATTGGTGAGAAAAATGAGAATATTAAATTATAGTTATTAATTTGGGTATATATCTTATATATATATATATATATAATATATAATATAATATATATTATATTATATTAATATATATTATATATTTATATAATTTATATATATATATCTAATGAAAAAATAATTATTCTGAAAAATTTCGGGGGAGGGGGTTCTGCCCCCCAACCATACTACTATACCTTTGTGGAATCCACTATATATAATATATATATTATAAATATATATATATATATATATATAATATATATATTATAATATATAATAATATATATTTACTCTAATACAACTATAAATTATTTTCGTCTTAGGGGTACGCGATCAAAAAAATTTGGAGACCAATGCTAGGAGGTGGAGAGGTATTCCGTGGTAGTATTGCGGTTCTGCTTTAACGACGCTTAGTAGTAAAAACCTTTACTCTACCTAAGCGCGTAGCATAAGAAGGTAAAGAGCGTATTCAAAACAAAGGTTTGAGGGGGGTTTTGGGTAACTGCGGTACTTATTCTAGCTTTAGGGGAGTAAATGTTTTCTTGAAATGTCACACAGAAACATAACACGCGTAATATTTCACACTCCACCGTAATTATCGGCCAACGGCGCTGGCGTCCGCGCTTTGCGGAGAAAAGTGTTCGCAGTTGGGCTGACGAAACACACTTCATTGGCGAAAAAGTTCTTTTGAGTTCGACGCGGCGGTTATGGTCACCTTAAGTGAGACCGACCACCGGGTGGCATCAAACTGAGTTACAATTGGAAAAGGACTATAATAACTTGATAATGGTGTACTTAACGAGTAAGGCGACGACAGTGATGTCACATCGAGAGGTAGCATGAACCCTCATCGAACTTTAAAATTGTTCAATTGAAAGTAGCTCAGCTACTCAATACGTGGTGTAGCAGGTGCATGGTTAGTCTAACAGAGGATAAGGTAGCTTAGGCCTCAGCACTGTCATGTACGTCGCACGCGCACGTACATGACAATGAACGGTGACTAAGCACGTCAATGATTAGCTAGCAAGAGTGGTTGGTAAGGATGACAAAAAGGGTGGGACAGAACATACGTGAAGACTCAGGAAGTAATATGGTTGGAGTCAAGCAAGATCAAAGGGGATAGGTGAAAAAGGTCATGAAAGTAACATGAGCAAGTGGTCACGCATAAACCAGATCGGACGTATACGGCGAATGATACATGTTTTGGGTAAATAGTACCCCAGGTACCTACAGGGTAAAACCAGACAAAGTCCCCTCCAGGAACGGTAGTCACAAAACCGGATGGTGCTGAAAAAACCACCTCAAAAAGACGCTGGCATACGCTGGAACTCGTTCCACTTGCCTTTACTTCTGAGTGATATAATTATATATATATATAATATATATAATATATTATATTATATATAATAATATATATATATTATATTTATATAATATAAATATAATATATATAAATTATATATATATATTTAATTATATATACTATATTATATAATATAGAAGTAATATATAAAGAAGTAGTTGCGAAAGGCACTGTAAAGGCCAATATAACAATCTATGAATTGACCGTCAATTTTCCTAAGTGGTTTGGTTGATCGTATCATTTTTGAATGGTTTGGGTTGTATTTCGTTTCCTCGTCATCTTCAACCGTTGCATCGGATCTGCATGTTGCAACGCGGCCCCAAATCATTAAAGTTCTAAGAATTGGACTACTCGAAATCGTTTATCATCAAAATAATGTTATTAAGATTACACTTTGGGCTGATATTATATGTGCCAACCTCATCCTCAGACATACCTACATTTTGTTCTGGAAGTTGTTCGTTTGGGTGTCCGCATAACGGGTTTATGCATAACGAGGCACCTGCCCTCTTTGCGCTGCCAGTTCGCCGTTATCTCAGAGAAGTACCTAATTAATGGAGTGGGTAGGGATGTATCGCTGCATGGCATCCACGTTCTCCCCGAACTAAAACCCTGTAGATTGTTGTTTATGGGTCCACCTGACAGCATTGGTTTTCAGGGGGACCCTATCCCCGACTTCGGAACCCTTAAATAAGTTCTCCATTCCATGAAGAGAAGTGTAGAAACTTGCATCTTGTCGGAAGGGTCACATTTTGAACATCTACTATGATTTGGACTAGGATGTTGACCTGCCAAAGGCTATTACGTATGTAATAAATAAATAAAGAAATTATAAGAGCTTGTTTCAGTTTTTTTTCAACTACATCAACAATGAGGAGTGTGGAGGCAAGAGCAGTACAGCGTATTTAGTCAGATCCCAGACTTTGTTGGTATTATTAGTATCCACCTTATATATATATATATATATATATATATATATATATATATATATATATATATATATATATATATATATATATATATATATATACATATCTAGTTCCGGTCGGTACAATTATAATAATAATAATAATAATAATAATAATAATAATAATAATAATAATAATAATAATAATAATAATAATAATAATAATAATAATAATATAATAATAATAATAATAATAATAATAATAATAATAATAATATAATAGTAATAGTAATAGTAATAGTAATAGTATAGTATATAAGTAATAGTTATAGAAGTATAGTAATAATAATAATAAATAATAATAAAATAATAATAATAATAATAATATATAATAATAATAATATAATATAATAATAATAATAATCAAATAGTAATAAAAATACAACTAATAAATATTAATAATGAATAATATAATAATAATATCAATAATTAATAATTAAATAATTAATAATTAATAATTAATAATTAATAATTAATAATTAATAATAATAATAATAATAATAATAATAATAATAATAATAATAATAATAATAATAATAATAATAATAATAATAATAATAATAATAATAATAATAATAATAATTGTTTTAATGCCTAAGAATAAAAAAATTTTATAATTAGAAACTTTATTGTAGTAAGTAAGAATTGTTATAACTCATGAAATACTATTATTGCAAATTTTTCCTTCCAACAAAGATTCGATTCCCAAAATTCTACGGAGCCACCAGTGTAACGGGGGGCGGAGGTTCCCCCTTCGTTATTCTGCAATAATGAAAAAGAGTTTATTCAATTTATAAATATTTATGGTTTTTCAAAATCAATAAGTTTCTTTATCAATAATTTACCAAATATATATCGAGTACTAATATTAGTTTCTTACACCTTTCAGCATTAATATTTACAAAATACAAAGGAGATTTTTAAACACGTATCGATTTTCTTCATATAATTAAAAACTTTTCTAAACACATTTAAGTAACTTATTTTTCAAACATACATGGACACAAGCAAATAATCAAAGTATAGACAGCAAAGTACAATTCCAATTTCATATATTAATTTCTTAAAAGTCAATAACAACAACTTTACTAATCGTCGATAACCTACTCCGTCAAAAAAAAGGTTACTTACTAAACAATTTTCAATCCTTCGATAATACATAGATGTGCTTCAACAAGCGATTGTTTATATCAGTACAACAATGAAATAACTTACAAATAAGGCTCTTAATTACAATAATCCAAACTTTGCTCTGTTCAGACCGTATCCTCTTCAATCGTGACTCTCGGTCAATCTTTTAACTGGTTGGCGACAATCCGACGTACAATTTTCCGTCAATCCAGGAACTATCTCCTTATTCTCCGTCGCTCCCGTCAGTCCTAAGTCGACTTCCCGAATCACACTGAATTGTTTACGAATCCTTCCAAAACAAAAGCTCGAACATCAGTAAATAGTTGCCTCGTACTCGATTCCCCTAAAAATGCATAAATTACCTGTGATTAAAATCAATCCTTTTCTTTTTTAAAATTTCTTTATAATAAAATATAAAACCCAATTAATTTGCTACTTACGTTTTCCACGGGAAACAATTTTTCCTTATTCTCACAACTTTTTAATCTTCTCTTTTTCTTAACTCCCAGTTTGTCCTCTACGAGCAATCTAAACTTTTTTAACACAAGTTTTATTTGAACTCACCTTATTCCTATACTTTAGTTGGTTTAGTCCTTATTATTATATTTCTCCCTTCCCAAGTTTGTATATTTACAAACTTAAAAAGAAAAAAAAAAAACTACCCCATAATTTTAAATAGTAACAAAATAACTTAAATGACAAAACCTCTATAATAATAATAATCCAGCAAAATAATTCCTCCAATATTTACAATGTTAATACTACTAAATTTACATAAATACCTTTCTAATACAAACCACGTACTCCTTAATCTAATTTTTCTTTTCGCTGTGGTTTATTACGCTCGTACGTTTTCTTCATCCAATTTCTGTATGCTTTGTCATCTTTTTCCTGTTGTAATGCAATTGCCCTTTCCAACTGCTCCTTTTCCTGTTTTAAAACTTCTTTATCCTTACTCACGTTGGACCCACAGGGTTGGTTATCCCCTGCGTTTTTACTTACTTTTTTATTTCCTTTTGCCCAATGCCCCTTCAGCGGACAATCTGCACCAAAATGCATAGGTGATCTGCATACTACACATCTCTTTGGTTTTCCCCATTCATTTAGCGGGTTCATTTTCTCTCCTCCTTCCATTATTGCAAATTTTTCCTTCCAACAAAGATTCGATTCCCAAAATTCTACGGAGCCACCAGTGTAACGGGGGGCGGAGGTTCCCCCTTCGTTATTCTGCAATAATGAAAAAGAGTTTATTCAATTTATAAATATTTATGGTTTTTCAAAATCAATAAGTTTCTTTATCAATAATTTACCAAATATATATCGAGTACTAATATTAGTTTCTTACACCTTTCAGCATTAATATTTACAAAATACAAAGGAGATTTTTAAACACGTATCGATTTTCTTCATATAATTAAAAACTTTTCTAAACACATTTAAGTAACTTATTTTTCAAACATACATGGACACAAGCAAATAATCAAAGTATAGACAGCAAAGTACAATTCCAATTTCATATATTAATTTCTTAAAAGTCAATAACAACAACTTTACTAATCGTCGATAACCTACTCCGTCAAAAAAAAAAGGTTACTTACTAAACAATTTTCAATCCTTCGATAATACATAGATGTGCTTCAACAAGCGATTGTTTATATCAGTACAACAATGAAATAACTTACAAATAAGGCTCTTAATTACAATAATCCAAACTTTGCTCTGTTCAGACCGTATCCTCTTCAATCGTGACTCTCGGTCAATCTTTTAACTGGTTGGCGACAATCCGACGTACAATTTTCCGTCAATCCAGGAACTATCTCCTTATTCTCCGTCGCTCCCGTCAGTCCTAAGTCGACTTCCCGAATCACACTGAATCGTTTTACGAATCCTTCCAAAACAAAAGCTCGAACATCAGTAAATAGTTGCCTCGTACTCGATTCCCCTAAAAATGCATAAATTACCTGTGATTAAAATCAATCCTTTTCTTTTTTAAAATTTCTTTATAATAAAATATAAAACCCAATTAATTTGCTACTTACGTTTTCCACGGGAAACAATTTTTCCTTATTCTCACAACTTTTTAATCTTCTCTTTTTCTTAACTCCCAGTTTGTCCTCTACGAGCAATCTAAACTTTTTTAACACAAGTTTTATTTGAACTCACCTTATTCCTATACTTTAGTTGGTTTAGTCCTTATTATTATATTTCTCCCTTCCCAAGTTTGTATATTTACAAACTTAAAA